>ML813483.1:192925-231590 GCA_009831015.1 Picea engelmannii | reverse complement strand
TGGATATTGGTTCACGAGGTGCAATGATGCTCTTTAAAGAAACCGAGAAGGGTGAAGTGTTTGATTCAACACACCAGGATTTTCTTTCTTTTCTTGGTGCATTATGACTAGAGGATGTTTCAAAGGATTTCTAATAGATGATCGATTACTGTTGCAACTTTTTGTTGAAGGAATCTCAAGACAAATGCTTTGTATATGAAGCTGCTAGAAAAGGAAAAGTCAAAGATCTCAAGATGCTTGTAATGCTCTGATTTCAAGGTTGGAGTTATTCTCAAATTTACAAACTATGGTTACAAATATCACCATCTTGCCTATGTCCAACACTTCTCTTCTCAATGAAGGGATTCCCACAACAGATGTCATGTCAATGTGCAAACAACATTTCCAGGGGAGTTTGAAGCAGACATGTTACAGATAGAGGAGCAATAGCCATTGTTGAAGGTTTCCCAAAACTCAATGGTATGAGGCCTGGAGTTCAGGATACTTTAAAATGGAGGACATAATTTAAAAGGAAAATGCAGAAGAAAATTGTATGCACAGACAGGACAGGATTTTCAGACTTCATGAGCATTAATAATACAGGTGACAGATCCCAGGTAATGCAACAACTTACAACAGATCCTCTTTCTCATTTATTTATGGAAGATTACTTATAGAGGAACACAATCACTCAACATGCAATTGGTCCTCTGGTTTAGATTCTTGGATCTGGCATGCCTAGTTTGCAACAAAAGGAAATCAAAGCTCTTTTTGTAAACAATTTTGAAGACTACATTTTCAGCAGCTTAAAACAGAGGAATATTCTCACATTGTTAGTGTACATTGACAGTGATGTTATCACAAGTTCAGGGATACTCCTATCTTTGTATGAGATATGCAGATAGCATAGAAAGTTCATGCAATGAAGAACCCTGATTGAAACACAACAAAGAAATCAAATGATCAGCCTTGAAGATCAAGAAGCTTAGAAAACATAATTATGAAGCTTTGAAGAAATCTGCTAGCCTTCTCGGTGGCTTATAGGTTCAGATTTATAGGAGTTGGCCCAGGTTGATATAAATTTGCAGGGAGAGCAATCAAATGAACACTGATTTTTTACGTAACAACAGTTTTGAACACAAAAGGTTTCCTTTTTTATCAAAACAGAGCTTTCAACAACACGAAAGGAAAAATTATAACCAATTAGTTGTTGAAAAGCAGAGCTTTCATCAGCTAATTAGCAAATCCTAATGTGAAATAGCTGGTGAAACTGCAGAATGAGAATTTTGAAGAGTTGAGATCGAACAGAGCGATCTTTGGGTCATTTAAAGTATAAGATGGTATCAAAGAATTAATCATCAAATTTTGAAGCATGTGGTTTCAAGATTTTGTGGAAATATATCGGGTGAATTCTCACATGGTCAGCTAAAACTTTGCTCACAACTGGTAAAATATTTCAGCCATTGAAGACATGTGTCTTTCCCATCATTGACACATTAGAGACACATCAGAGGCACATCAATGATAAAGACTAGATGTCAAAGACCTTTTGAAGAAAATTTGATTCATATAAACTAGATCTTTAGTTATCCTATTGTATTTAGTCTTGTATTATGTTTTCTATATTTAGAAATCCAGATCCAGTTTTCTAGGATCTGAGATCTGTTGTAAAGACTACAAAGCCACAAACCGTTGATGAACAAAGGGTTCGATTTTGGATACAACAGTGGATTATATTGTAAACAGACTTTTTCATGATAATACAAATCACAGTTTTCTCTCTCTATTCATGTCAGATTCTTATTCTACCTTTTGTACTTTTTGTTAAGTTGTTGTAGCTACAAAATGACTGTTATCTCATTGGTTAGCTCATAACTTGATAAATATTTTATTTTCATTGTTTATTAAACCCTACACTTTGTATTTGGTTTATAAGCATTGTCTTTTCATCCTCTTTAAGTTATCATCTGATCATTAATCCTTGAGAGCACTGGTTCATTTGATTCTCATTTTGACTGTCTGAATACCTCGCTGTAATTGAGTTATCCTATTGATCCATATATCCAAAAATAAAAAAACATGTTTACCTTATGTTACCAAGCATCTTTGTCTTGTAACCACAAGGAATTTCTTTGAGTGATAACAAATTGGCGTCGTTGTCTGGGAGAGGAGGCTAAAGCTCATCTTTTCTGGGAGACGACACATAGTTGATATTTGATGATAGACAAAGATTAGACATTCTCTTGGTTGTAATCATATACTTGGAAACTCCATGAAGGACAAATCTGTTGGCGACTCCACTGGTATATAAATGAACAAGATCTTAGCAAAGAGGTATGCGTTCTATGATTTTTCAAGTATTTATGGTTTCCCTAATTCAATACCTACTAGAGATGAATGGGAAAATAGTCTTCCCAAATTTCAAGGAGAGGACTGGGAAGTGCCAGCAGAACATTTGCTGGATTTTCATGATTACATGCATCGGTTGCAAATTGTGCATGAGGATGTTCAGATCTGGCTATTCTATTTTTCATTAGAAGGGATTTCTCGTGATTGGTATTGGTCTCTGCCTATTGCTAGTATCAACTCTTTGGCTGATTTTCATGCTGCCTTCCATGTGTTTTGCAAAGGAATATTTTCAATTGACTTTCTATATCCCGAATGCTGTCATGAGTTTTATTTATTGAATAAAAATCCAAACATTCGTGAAGAATTTGCTGCAACAGAAGATACTCTTCATTATGATCAAGAGATCAATGATCCACACTCTGATAACTTTAGTGATGCTTTTGACATTGTATCAAATACATATATTGTTTTAAGTTGTCATGAAGATCAGATTTTTCCCGTTGAAGACTTGAATGGTGACGAGCAAATTGACAAAATAACAAGTAACAGTTTCAGATCTACAACAAATACTGAGGACAGTCTTCATCTTTCAGATTTGCAGATGAAGGGAAATTGTAGCATACATGAAGAGAATGACGAGAAGAAAGGTTTAGATCAACAATGCATCATGCATTTTTCTTTGACCAAGGTTGAGCAGTTTACAGTTAACATGGAGATCAATGAAAGCCAACAGCAGCAACATGTCAGTCTTCAGTTGGAACAACTGCCTAAAGAAGTATTCCTTGATGTTTTTGATGACCCTATTGTTGATTATCTGGAGTTTATAAGAAACATAGATGTTAAAATTTTATTGACAGAAGAAGACTGGTTCTATCATTTGTTCAGAACACATCTTTCTTGGCTATGCATTCTTTTATTTTTGGGATCAAGATCAATAATTTTTTCAGCAAATAAATTAGTTACATGGCTTCCTTGGAAGCATGAGTTTACTTGATGAAGAGGCGGTATAGTTGGTTAGTGTATGAGTAGGCGATTGAATAAGATCTTCATATGAGCAGATAGATTGCTTTCAATTTTTCTGAATAAGCAGCCAGGCTACAGTCAGGTCACAGGTTTGCAGGGGATCAGTTGTACAAGCCATATGACTCCATGCCCATTGCTAAAGGCGACTAGAACTACTAGGTTCTTGGAAACCTCACCGGGAGGTATTCATCCCAGTTGGAGCCAGATGTTAGCACTCAAAATGTATTATTACATTTTTAGCACTTTATTCATTTTGTGCTAGATTTGCCCATCTCAAGTTCTCCTGCTTGTTGCCACAACCCCTCAACTCCCAGTTAAGCCTTGATAAGCTCCCATAGATCTCTACTGCCCAAGATTGTTTTTCAGTCTGTCTTTAACTTGAAAATATCAAAAACACAAATAAAAGTCATTTCATAACTCTTATGTCTTTTATAATTTGAAATAAAATCCATATTTTTATTTCAAAAAATTCCCCAAAGCAATAGTGGTGTGTGCCTAGGTGAGCCTAGTCTATCTTACATCAAGCCTAGCATACCAAGCTATGAGTCAAGCCCAGCACTGAAATCCATATCTTGTTCACACCTTATCGACAAGTTACATGAGAATTAGTTATTGATCAAGCTATGTATTAAGCTTATCGATCGAATTACCCAACATGCCAACTATCGGGTCAAGTCAACAGCTATGCCATGACTCCAGCCACATCATCAAACTCCAAGTCATACAAGTCGACACATTAAACTGAGCCCATGAGTTACACTACAATTTAACCTTCATGTCGATACATCTCGAATGCAGGTGTCAAAATCCCATAGGCTGTTAACTATTTGATGATATAATTGCCCAAGTTTGCCTTTTTCACCACGCAACACATAAACTCATCACAAACCCCGGTTCTTAATTTGCAAGATTGTATAGGTGTCAATGGTTTCTTTTTCACATCAGCGTGCCAAGCTACAAATCCAAAGGAGCTAAAGCATCTGATGCATGGCAGATTTGATATATGAATGAAAATAGACAGTTTCCAAAACACATGATTTGTAAGAAGAGAATGTGTGTGCAACTGTCCAATGGAGAAACACAGTTGTCTAATGGAGAAACATAGCATTTGTTGTTGAAATGTTTGACAGGACGAAGGTATCTAGCCACGAGGAGGAGTGCAGAGCTAGGAGCACCTGCAAATAGATAAATGATAAGGATCAAAGACATTGATCAGAGAAATACATTGTGCAAACAAAAGTTCAAAGGGTTCTCGCCTTTTGGGTTTCCTCTTTACCATTTAAACTTGCCACATTTTTCAAATCATAGCAGATAAATGAGTTGCTCACAGAATGCAAGGGTGAAATGCAAGGTATTCATTGTTTGATGCTAGAATCAAGGAACTGACATGGATTTAGTTACAATGCATCTAAACACTTTATTTTAAGAAGGTCGATAGTGATAACCCTTGGCAAGAATACCAAAAAATTGATTGGTGTTGTATGGATATTGGTTCACGAGGTAAAATGATGCTCTTTAAATAAATCGAGCAGGGTGAAGTGTTTGATTCAACACACCAGGATTTGCTTTCTTTTCTTGGTGCATTATGACTAGAGGATGTTTCAAAGGATTTCTAATAGATGATCTATTGTTGTTGCAACTTTTTGTTGAAGGCATCTCAAGACAAATGCTTTGTATCTGAAGCTGCTGGAAAATGAAAAGTCAAAGATCTCAAGCTGCTTACAATGATCTCATTTCAAGGTTGGAGTTATTCTCTAATTTCCAAACTATGGTTACAGATCTCACCATCCTGCCTATGTCCAACACTTCTCTTCTCAATGAAGGGATTTTCACAACAGATGCCATGTCGATGTGAAAACAACATTTCCAGGGGAGTTTGAAGCAGACATGTTACAGATAGAGGAGCGATAGCCATTCTTGAAGGCTGCCCAGAACTCAATGTTATGAGGCCTGGAATTCAGGATACTTTAAAATGGAGGACATAATTTAAAAGGAAAATGAAGGACAAAATTGTATAAAGAGACATGACAGGATTTCCAGACTTCATGAGCATTAATAATACAGGTGACAGATCCCATGCAGTGCAGCAAATTGCAGCAGATTCTCTTTCTCATTTATTTATGGAAGATTACTTACAGAGGAACACAATCACTCAACATGCAATTGGTCCTCTAGTTTAGATTCTTGGATCTGGCATGCCTAGTTTGCAACAAAAGGAAATCAAAGCTCTTTTTGTAAACAATTTTGAATACTGCATTTTCAACAGCTTAAAATAGAGGAATATTCTCACACTGTTAGTGTACATTGATAGTGATATTATCACAAGTTCAGGGATACTCCTATCTTTGTATGAGATATGCAGATAGCACATGAAGTTCACGCAATGAAGAACCCTTATTGAAACACAACAAAGAAATCAAATGACTAGCCTTGAAGATCAAGAAGCTTAGAAAACCTAATTATGAATCTTTGAAGAAATCTGCTAAAAGCCTACCTTCTCGGTGGCTTATAGGTTCATATTTACAGGTGTTGGCACAGGTTGCTATAAATTTGCAGGGAGAGCAATAAAATGAACACTGATTTTTGATGTAACAACAATTTTGAGTACAAAAGGTTTCCTTTTTTATCAAAACAAAGCTTTCAACAGCACGGAAGGCGAAATTATAACTAATTAGTTGTTGAAAAGCAGAGCTTTCATCAGCTAATTAGCAAATCCTAAGGCGAAATAGCTGGTGAAACTGCAGAATGAGAATTTTGAAGAGTTGAGCTCGAACAAAGAGATCTTTGGGTCATTTAAGGTATAAGATGGTATCAAATAATTAATCACCAAATTTTGAAGCATGTGGTTTCAAGATTTTATGGAAATATATCAGGTAAATGCTCACATGGTCAACTAAAACTTTGCTCACATCTGGTAAAAGCTTTCAGCCATTGAAGACATGTGTATTTCCCATCATTGACACATCAGAGGCACATCAATGATAAAGACCAGATGTCAAAGACCTTTAGAAGACAATTTGATTCATATAAACTAGATCTTTAGTTATCCTATTGTATTTAGTCTTGTATTATGTTTTCTATATTTAGAAATCCAGATCCAGTTTTCTAGGATCTGAGATTTGTTGTAAAGGCTATAAAGCCACAAACTATTGATGAACAAAGGGTTCAATTTTGGATACAGCAGTGGATTATATTGTAAATAGACTTTTTCATGATAATACAAATCACAGTTTTCTCTCTCTATTCATGTCAGATTCTTATTCTACCTTTTGTACTTTTTATTAAGTTGTTTTAGCTACAAAATGACTGCTATCTCATTGGTTAGCTCATAACTTGATAAATATTTGCTTGTCATTGTTTATTAAACCCTACACTTGGTATTTGGTTTATAAGCATTGTCTTTTCATCCTCTTTAAGCTATCATCTGATCATTAATCCTTGAGAGCATTGGTTCATTTGATTCTCATTTTGACTGTCTGAATACCTCGCTATAATTGAGTTATCCTATTGATCCGTATATCCAAAAATACAAAAACAAGTTCACCTTAAGTTACCAAGCATCTTTGTCTTGCAACCACAAAGAGTTTCTTGGAGTGATAACAGTATTCACAATATCTTGAAAATTACAATGAGATCAATCCAATATGTAGAGAGGAATTGATCTTGTCACTAATAATAGCAACTGCCACTAAAAGAAGTGTAAAAATGGCTAAAGCACATGCCTAAACCTCTAAAATATATAATCCACACCTAGCATGAGTATGATAAGCTGAAAAGTGTGAGTTTACTAACTGATTAGCTAAACATGCAAAGTTTACTAAAGAAAGGGGGTAAATCCCTAGAATCAAGGGACAACTTCCTTGATTTAGGGAGGAAGTGCACTCTCCTTCCTTTAGGTGTTTAAACTTTGCATGGAGGTTGGAAAGGATTTATTAATTGGAGTTATAACTAAATAAATCAAAGTTAACTCCCTAAACTTAAGGAAAACGCCCTAAAATCAGGGAAGGTGTCTCCTACCCTCTCTAGAAAGTCAAATTAAGTGAGGAAAAATTTATTGGAATGCATTAACCAAGGTCTAGATGCCTAAGACAAGTAACACACCAAGGGAAGTTATGATTATTCTCTAACACCCCCCTTTAAGCCTAATTGTAGTGATATAATAAGAAAATGTGAGTCCATGCTACTAGGCCATTTTAGGTACTCAATACAGTAATGAACCCCTCATAAAATGAGGAAAGAGGGAAAACCTCATGGGAAACCCCCCTAAAAGAGGACATAAAAAAATGCTAAGTAAATTGTGAGTGTCTACCCAACTATCTCTACCACAACCAAAACATCCCGCAAGTCAGAGAATTTCTTCTCAATGAAGGGTTTGGTGAAGATGTTTGCATGTGTATAATCCCCCAGATGTAATGCATGTGTATCTCAATATTCTTAGTTCTTTGTCTCTGAACCAAATCAATGGATATATGAATGGTACCCTGGTTGTCACAAAATATGACAGTGAGTATCTGATATTGAATCCCAAACTCATAAAGTAAACCCTACAACCAAATACATTGTGTGGCGACATTCACTGCCTCCTTGTACTTTGCCTCTACCGTGGATAAAGAAATAGATTCTTGCTTCTTGCTTGACCAAAAAAGTGGATCGGAACCAAATTTGAATACATACCCTGAGGTGGACTTGCGGTCTGTGCCATCTCCAGCCCAATCTAAATCTATGTACCCGACCATAGACAGAGGACAATCAACTACATAATAAATAAATAAAATGGGAGTTCCTTTTACATACCGAAGGATTCTCTTAGCAACTTTCCATTGAAGCTCATGGGGCTCCTGCATATACCTAGAAACAACACTCACTGCATAAGAGATATCAGTACATGTATGTGTGAAGTACAATAAGCTCCCTACCAACTGTCAATAGAGAGTACTGTCTACCAAAGGAGTAGTCACTCCATCCTCCAATCTGACCCCAGAAATAAAAAGTGAACCAAATGGATTACACTCTGTCATCTGAAACATGTCAAGTAGATCCATTGCATACTTGGTTTGTGCCATCTTGATTCATGAAGTAGACTATGATACCTCAAGACCAAGAAAATAATGCAACAAACCCATATCACTCATGGAAAATATATCATGCAAGGCAGTCTTAATCCATGCAATCTCTAATAAAGCACTCCCTGTGATTAGTAAGTCATCTACGTATAGAGAAATCAACAAAAGGGAGTCATCATGGTGAATCATATAAACATTCAGATATAATTTACATCTATGAAACCCTTGAGAAAGAAGAAAATAATCCATTTTTGCATGCCAAGCTCGAGGAGTCTGTTTGAGCCCATATAATGATTTATTTAACCTGCATACAAGAGAGGAGTAATGAAAATAACCCTTGTGGTTTCTCCATATATATATCATCCTTCATATCTCTGTGAATAAAAACACTCTTCACATCCATGTGATGCACTTCCCAGTGTTTAGAAGCCGCAATGGCCAAAACTAGCCTGATAGAGTCCATTTTGGCAACTGGTGCAAAAGTCTCAGTATAATCAATGCCATGTACCTGAGAGTATCCTTTAGAAACAATTCGAGTTTTATACTTACTGATATCACCCTTTTTATCCATATTTTTCCAAAATATCCATCTGCATCGAACAAGATTTCTTCCTTTCGAAAGTGGAACCAAATCCCAGGTTTGGTTCTCCATGAGAGCACTATACTCCTCATCCATAACAGCTTTCCAGAAGGGGTTTCACGTGGCCTCTGTATATGACTGTGGATCTGATGCAAGTGACATATAGCAATGTATGGGAAGCAACTTATCTGTTGTAGCCAAGGTAGTGGGGGCCTTGAAAAACTGTGATCTAGTCCTCCTCGGATCTATCAGATTGTCGACTAGTTCACTGACATCATGCAAAGTATTTTTTGCCCAAAGTGCTAGGGGATACGGAGCAACCATGACCTTCTCATCAACCTATGAATCTAATCCAATACCTACTCATCATTATTATCTAAAGATCTCAAATGAGCATCAAAACCCTCTTCAATTGTTTCATCCAAAAAATCCTCGGCAGACTGATCTGAAACTGCATGTAGTGGACCATCTTCGAACTTCACACTTCGCTCAATGAAAATTGAATTCGTAGAAGTTTGTATCATCCTATAACCTTTGAGACCTTCAGGGTATCCAAAAAATATGCATTCAACACTTTGAGGATTTAGTTCCCTTCGTTTATCAGATGGAATATGGGCCCATGCACGACAACCAAAAATTATGAAATGAGAAACTTTTGGTTTCTTACAACACCAAGCTTCGAAAGGAGTGATTTCCTTCAGTGATTTGTGAGGAACACAGTTTTGAATGTATGTTTCACAATTTATGGCTTCATCTCATAGCTTCGGAGCCAATGATTTCGAATGTAGCATGCAATTTTCCATCTCTTTCAGTGTCCAGTTCTTTCTCTCAGCAACATCGTTCTGCTGCGGTGTGTAAGGCACTGTATGTTGGATATCGATGCTCGATTCGGAACAAAGTTGCAGCATATCTTTTTTAACATACTCACCTCCATTATCACTACGAAAGATATTAATCCTTCCCTCGGACTGATTCTCAACGAGTTCTTTAAATTCCTTAAAATATTGAAAAACTTGAGATTTCAATGTAAAAAAATACACCCATGTGAAGCGAGAGTAGTCGTCGATAAAAGTGAGTGCATACTGATATTTGTTGATTGAGGACTCAGGGAAGGGTCCCATGACATCACTATGAATCATATGAAGAGGTGAGGATGTCCTACATTCTTTTCCTTTGTCAAATTTTTGCTCGGGATGCTTACCAAGAATGCAACCTTGATAGATCCCATTGGAAAATTTGATTTAAGGCAAACCGATTACCATGTCTTCTTTGCTAAGTTGATGCAAGTACATGTAATTACGATGCCCAAATATATCATGCCATAACCTGCTCTCTTCATTAATATGAGTGAAAAATTTGTACATATATATTTGGGAATGAAATGAGAGAAGGAATACAACCGAGAGTGATGATCTGCAACACCGTGAGCTACCCGGGACCCTATTTTTAAGTCTGAAATCTCTACTGAATTCGGATAGAATTCATCCTTTCTTTCAGAACTTCAATGTGTGATTTGATATATGGAAAGAAATTTCATGCAAAACGAGTGGACATGCAACACATTATCAAAATATCCCCCTTCCAAACAAACTATGCCTTTACCACATAACTCAATTGATGTGTCGTCTCCCATGAGAATAGAAGGTCATGTGCACTCTTCGATGGATGAGAATGATTATTTATTTGCAGCCATATGATTTGAAGCACCTGAATCAAGGATCCAAGTGTATGGGGAGGATGTGACAACCATAAAAGCATGACCATCGTGAGCTTTTCCTCTTACTTCGATCGGTTTTTCTTCATCCTTCTTCCTTGCATTTGTCGGGACCATGAGATTGTTTTGTTGTAGCATCTTCGCCATCTCATCTATATTTTTCCTCATACAAGAATTTTCAGGATGATAACCTTTGTGACAATAGCTACATTTAGATCTTTCATTTTTCTTCTTCCCTTTGTCGGTTTCGAGAATTTTTCCTTTCTATCCTCGGGGTTTTTGCCTTTCCCCTTTTTCCGATCTTTAAAATTCAGTTTTCTTGCTTCATTTGCTGCAAGAGAATGATCTCTATAACCCTTTATGGATACCATGGAAACTATTTTTTCCTTCTCTTGAGTTAGTGCTTCAATAAGATCATCTAAAGAGGGCATTTTCCACTTCAGAGTTGTTAAATTTGAAGCATGAAACGAGGAAACAAAAACTAAATAATCGGGAACTAGTTTTGAGAGAATGGAAAGGATGAGATGCTCATATTTTTCACTACTTTGAAATCTTTAAGCTGAACTAAAAGAAATTTAAATTTTGTAAAATACTCTTGCAAAGAATCAAAATTTGTCTGATTCAAACCTATGAGCTCATTATCCAAACTGTAGGCTTGAAGTTCATCATGTTTATCGAACAACTCTTCCAACTTGGTCCAGACCCCGTTGGGGGATGATGCGGTGTCAACATGGAACATAAAGTATCTTGATATGGAGAGACATATCAACCCAAAGGCTTCATCCATTCGATTGACATACTTTTCCTTCTCCACATCATTTTTTGGCTCAACTTATGTACCCATTGTTATCCAATAGAGACCTTTGCTTCAAAGAGCAAGGGTGATCTCAGCTTTCCATTAAAAGTATTTGAATAGAGTTATGAAAACATGCTTGGGATGAATGTGTTGATCCATTTATTTTTGTTGCCTCCTTTGATGATCTTTCACCTGCAAATAAAACTAGTATACCTCTCCCTTTGATTCCTTGAGGCTCTGATACCATGTTAAATTCTGAGACCCGAGAGATCTAGAATTCAATGAGAAAAATAATATTAATCCAATGAATTTGCAAATAAACAAACAAGAGAGAGATAGAGAAGAATTTACTCCACAAGAATGAATGTATTCACAATATCTTGAAAATTACAATGAGATCAATCCAATATGTAGAGAGTAATTGATCTTGTCACTAATAATAGCAATTGCCACTAAAAGCGGTGTAAAAATGGCTAAAGCACATGCCTAAACCTTTAAAATAGATAACCCACACCTAACATGAGTATTATAGGGTGAAAAATGCGAGTTTATTAACTCATCGGCTAAACATGCAAAGTTTACTAAAGAAAGGGGGTAAATCCCTAAAATCAAGAGACAATTTCCTTGATTTAAGGAGGAAGTGTGCTCTCCTTCCTTTAGGTGTTTAACCTTTGCATGGAGGTTGGAAAGGAGTTATTAAGTGAATTTATAACTAAAGAACTCAAATTTAASTCCCTAAACCTAAGGAAMACTCCCTAAAATCAAGGAAGGTGTCTCCTACCCTCTCTAAAAAGTCAAATTAAGTGAGGAATTAACCAAGGTATAGGTTCCTAAGACAAGTAATACACCAAGGGAAGTTAGGATTATGCTCTAACATGACCCATTTGTGAATGTCACCAATAAGAACCTCCTACCGTGGTAGTGCAACAAAACTACCACGCTGCATTAGACTCTAAGTCAAGGATGATAGAGCTACTTGTACCTTCTACAAACCCTATGCAACATGAGGATGGTGGGCAGAGGGGTTAGGTCATCATCTGAGGGATGAGGACCTAACATGAGATCATTCCTATAATTCTCTCGATCATGTGTAGACCCTCGACCCACCCCTTGGAAGTCACCAATGTTGAAGTATTTCACATGTGACCCAAAATAACTTGTTTTCTATCCCGTCTTGTAAAACTAGAACATTCTAGCCCTATATTCATAAATAGAAGTTAATTTCCCTTGGGCACTTGCAATGGACCTCACAATGACGTCCAATGAAGTGGTCAAGGGCTCTCTGCTAAGTTCTCTGGTCCCCCTTAATTCRTTTACAAATGTTTTCAATATAGCCAACCCCTCATCAATTTATGTGTTTATGTTGGGTGGTTGTGGTGTCATCAATTTATGTGTTTATGTTGGGTGGTTGTGGTGGGTTGGCATTTTCCTCACCTTGATCTACTTATGGATAGTTTACATTGTCTCTAAGTTCCCTAATAATAATACATGTTGCAATTTAATAAAGCAATTTAATAATTTCAGTTATGAGAAAAGTATTATAAACAACAATTTCATTTGAGAATGCACCCTCTGATGCCCTGCAAATCCAGCCAAGATAGAAAAGGAATGAAATCTCCAATATAAAAAGCACCGGCCAGAGGCGCCATATCCCGCACTATTTTCTCCAGTCTTTCAAGTCTTCCCAAATTATCGGGCACGTGGGTCCGACATTTTCTGCCCATCAGCAGTCTGCATATTATATTTGTCGTGAAGGACAACAACTTCTTGCTCACATTCACAGGCTTGACCCCATTCAGGCAGACACCTCCTCGTCTCGCCCAGATTGGAAGGACTCGATTCTTTTGGCAGTGAACAGTTCTAAGATGCATATTTTTCTCGTTTGCCTCCAATAATCTCCATACGGGGCCAACGCCACGTCCTTGAAATTGTACGCCAGGTATTTCCCTGCGGCCGTTGCGGGTCGGCTGGCAAAAACCAAATCATAAGTTTGGAGAAAATGTTTGGCCATCTCAGCAGCAGAAACCACCAGTGTAGGGACGGAACCCAACTGCAGAAACATAATGGGACCATATTTGTCGGCAAGATCTTTCAGAGCACGATGAGGCAACTGTCCCAACATATGGAGATTCCCGATTATAGGCCATGGAGACGGTCCTGGAGGCAGCTCTGGATTCCTTGGTCTCTTCAATTTTAAACGATGTATGCAGAAGAAGAATAATCTTGGCTATTACTTTGAGAAGAATAATCTTTTAATACTTCAATGGAGGAGGCCTTCCCTCTTTAAGAACATATGTTGCAGAAAAAGACATATTTAAATTCTGACTATCTACCCAAAAGAACATATGTTGCAGAAAAAGACATTTTTAAATTCTGACTATCTACCCAGAAAGATGAAGAAGACTTTTACTAAAATTTTCTATAACCAGTGATAAAAACAACTTTTTCTAAGCGAAGATATAACATAGTTCTTGTTAATTAAAATGCATTTTCCTTAATGAATATGGAGACACAATAAGCATGCCATTTTGTGTTATTTGACTAACATAAATAAGCATGGCATATGATTAAAGTAGACATAAGTTTATACCTATTAGATTCACTTATATATCTTTATATTCTTGGAACTTCAAAAGTACGTATGAAATTGTGAGGATTTTATTAGTGTAACTCTTTATCGTTACAGTACCCGTTCGATATATATTGTTTCTCCCTTTACAATGAATGCAATGACAAATTAGATTTAACGACAGCATCGTTTCCAAAGGAAGGAAGAGGATGCATGCAACGCGTGGATAAATTGACTAGCCCAATCGTGGAAAAATTCAAATTCCCAGTGATTTTAGAGTGAAACAGGAGCAAGCTTCAAATTCCCTGTAATTTAGAGCGAGACAGGGACAATAAGCACTTCGTAGTGTTGCATTTAAAAGTGTATCATTGGGATAATACATAGGATGCGGAGACGTTGCATATTTAGTTAATACGTGTTTGTATTACCAATACCTCATGACATTTGGACTATCATTGTTTTGGGCGTAATGAATGTATTACATTTGGCGAATATGGCGTAACGGGTTACTCCTGGCAGAAACCAAAAGCAGGTCTGGCGCTGAGACCACTCTGAAACCACTCCCAAAATCAAGAGCAATGGATAGTCTAGTGAATCAGCCAGAGAAACAATGTTCCACAGAGAGGGTCTTTGTTTGAAGTAGCTGAGTTGCAACAGATTTTGTCAAAAAATTATTTGCGATAGTACAGAGAGTGACTACCTTAAGAGTTTCCTGCAGGCAGCTGGAGTCAAATCAGGGATCTATAATTTTGCATCACCCGTGTGTTCATGGCCAGGAGTTGGTTGTTACATTCAGCAGGTTTATATTCTGAATTTGATTATTACAAGAGATGGACTTACGGGTCCTGTTCCGGAGAACTCCTTAGGAAAATTGATGAATCTTGAGTTTCTAGATCTGGATGGAAAATTTATCACAGAGCTCGTATCAGATATATGGGGATTGCCTAAGCTAAAATACCTCAGCCTGTCCAACAAAAATCTTTCAGGAGCTCTGTCAAACAACATTGGCAATGTTGGTGTATTGTCAAGGCTTGATCTGTCATGGAACATGCTATTGGGTTCTATTCTGCGGGCTCTTGGGTCTTTAACAGTTCTTCATTTTCTGAATCTCAGCCACAATTTGTTCAATGACAACATTCCTCAAGAAATAATTTCTTTGGAATCCCTTGTTCGGTTGGATCTTTCCTCCAACCAGTTGGCAAGCGGGATTTCTCATGGATTGAACCAATTTCTTCCAGAGCTTAGGACATTATGTCTTGCGGAAAATCAACTGACAGGCCAAATCGAGGATTTTCATTTTTCCCAGGTACCATATATAACCTTTCTGAATATCTCAAACAATATGTTTACAGGTCCT
This sequence comes from Picea engelmannii, assembly GCA_009831015.1. Lineage (NCBI taxonomy): Eukaryota > Viridiplantae > Streptophyta > Pinopsida > Pinales > Pinaceae > Picea > Picea engelmannii. The sequence continues at coordinate 216,160 of ML813483.1, read as the reverse complement.
TTGCATCCATGGTCTAATATGACCTCTTTGAGGATAGTAGACCTCAACAATAATGCATTCACTGGGCCTATAAATCCTGAATTSTGGGCTCTTCCTGATAGATACTGAGACTAAACACTAACAGTTTATCAGGAAACCTACGCGTGGTTTTAAGGTCCACTCTGAGGGAGCTCAATGTGAGCAAAAACTTGTTTGCAGGGCAGATACCACATGGGTTCTTCAACTGGCCTGGTTTGACCTTTTTAGATATGTCTGCCAATAGATTTAGTGGAAGAATCCCTGGGAATTTGAACAACTTAACATCTTTACAACATCTGAATCTAGCAAAGAACATTTTATACAAAAACCCTTTTCCAAACATAAGTTCTCTTCAACAGCTTGAAAATGTAAATCTCTCGGCATGCAGTCTTACTGGACCCATTCTTGTAGAATTATTCAACCTTGATAATATGAGAGTATTGGATACCTCTCATAACGTTTTAATTGGCCACATTCCTTCTGCTGCAATTGGTAGTCTGAATGGCCTTACCTACTTGGATCTCTCAGTAAACTGTTAGAAATAGAGAAGTAATGCAGAACAGTAGTCCTTTTTCAAAATTCAGTTAGAATAGCAATTAAGTCTCATCTTCAGAACAGTAAACAAACACTGCATTTGGGATACATCCCTCATGTGGGCATGTCCCCCTTCGGGGAGGGTCATACACCAACAAGATACCTGATCAAGGATCAGGTTGCCCCAAAACATTTCTGAGGTCTTATCCACCAAGGTCCAAGACCAAGGATCAACCCATGCCCCAGGCATGGGTACTCTAGACATTTCCAGGGGCCCTAGACATATCTAGGGACTTTAACTACTTGGTCCCAGACCAAGAACCCCAATCATCTACTGGGGGCCCTCTCAGGGGTCTTATCCACCAAGGTACAAGACCAAGGATGAACCCATGCCCCAAGCATAGGTACCCTGGACACTTCCAAGGGCCCTAGACATATCTAGGGGCTCTAACTGCTTGGTCCCAGACCAAAAACCCCAGTCATATACCGAGGGCCCTCTCAGGGGTATTTACTGCTTGGTCCCAGACCAAGAACCCCAGTCATATACTAGGGGCCCTAACAAGGGTCTTTTGTTGCCTGGTCCTAGACCAAGAACCCCAGTCATATACTGGGGGCCCTAACAAGGGTCTTTTGCTGCTTGGTCCCAGACCAAGAACCTTGGTCATATACTGGGGGCCCTAACAAGGGTCTTTTGCCATGGCACTGACTGTTTGGTCCCAGATCAAATCCCTAGGAGTGTATTGGGGCCCTAGATCTCAGCTAGCGTCTTTTCCATCCTCCCGGAGAATGGCTCTTGCAGCTGCTTTAAATTTAAAACTCCCTCTCGGCAAGAGAGATATTCTCAGCTATATCAAGCTTGTCATGAAAGTATGCAAACTTTGTCAGGGATAGTGGCTTGATAAAAATATTTGTTGTCTATTATGTCGTCAGAACATTCTAATTGATGAGAATGTTCTTCTGGACTATGTCCCGAACATAGTGATATCTCATCTCAATGTGTTTCAATCTGTCGTGAAACACTGAATTCTCGATGAGCTTTACAGAGCTCAGATTGTCACAGTGAATGACTGTGGGTTCAAGCTCTGAACTGGACAAGTCAGAGAGTAGCTTCCTAAGCCATACTGCTTCTCTGCTTGCAGCAATGTATTCTAACTCTTCAGTGCTTTGGGCTATGGAGCTCTGTTTCCTGCTGGATTAGGAAATCATTTCTGAACCCAATCCTGAAGCAATATCCGGAAGTGCTCTTTCGATTCACTGTATTTTCCATCCAAACTGAATCTGTAAAACCATAGAGCATTTAACCTCCATTGGAAGCATATCTCAGAGTATGCTTCACAGTCATTATATGTAAATGTTTCGGTTCATACATGAACTGGCTGAGAGCATTTACCGTATAACAGATGTCTGGTCTCGTATGTACGAGATAAATAAAAATCTCAATGATCTGCCGATATGAGGTGGGATCTTCTAGATCTGAACCTATGGCCTGATCTAGTAGTTTCTTTAGATTAGAGATCATTGGTGTGCTCATGGACTTGTAGTCCATCATGTACAATCTGTGAAGCACATCAAATGCACATTTACCCTATGGGAGAAATATCTCTCTTGATTTCTGCCAAAACTCCAAGCTCAGGAAGTAATAAAAGATCCAAGTCTTTCATTCTAACTTCTACTGAAGAGCTCCCTCTTAGTCTGAGCTATATGTGCAAAATTTCCTTTCCTATAAGGAACAGATGAAGATTTTGGACAATCTTCATATAAGGATGAACCCAAGACTCTGTCAATACTTTCTTACTGAGCTCTCAGAGCTTGTTATAATTCATGGGATTATTTCCCATGGATAGCCTCTTGTTTAACTTCACCGTTTAAGAAGAAAATCTTAACATCCATCAGATGAAGTATCCAAAACAACAAAAAAAATCCTGGAGGAAGTAAGGATCTTGTCATAGATAATCCCTTCTTTCACGAGTCACACATATACCCTCAATACAACCATCTATTGTAGGATTTATCTTATAAGGCCATTTGAGGTTACCACTGATTTGTTACGAGGTCTTTGAAACATAGACCATACATCATTCTTTTCTATCACAACATCTTCCCACATTTCAAATGTGGAGGGTTCTGAATCAATCACAAGATTCAATTTATCTATAGGGCTAGAGTACTTATCTGGTTTCTGCTTTCTTTGAAAGTGCCCTTAGGTGCTGAAAGTTTTTCTGCTTCCTTTAGTATTTCTCAGCACCAAGTTAGTTTCCTTTTAATAGAAAATTTCTTAAAATAGTATCCCTTGATTCTGCTAAGCTGTCATTTCTACTGAAGGTCAAAGACTAACTCATATGCAGGGACTGCTCTCTCTGAGTCTTATAGGATGTCTACCTCTCTGTCATATGCAAATTTGCTCCCTGTGAACCTATACGAACTTTTGACTTTGATCTGGTGTCACATATTTTCAAGGTGTTCTTGGTGTCAATACAAGGTTCAATATGAAAAATTGAGTCAAACTTCTAAGCTTCTGTGGCAATGGCTTAATTATAATTAACAAAGATCACTGTAGGGTTCTCAAAACGAAAGAATACCCTAACTACCAAAATAATTTGTTGGACTCTTTAACCAAGGAAATAACCCAAGGTTATAAGTTGTCTTTCATATCAGAGATAAAAGACCAACATGCAACTAAGTTTCGGACTAGGGAGAAAGACTTAGCTCATATAAAAAATAAGTAGGTGCTGAGATCACATCTTCTTTGGTCATAAAAAGTACACATGAGATTCTGACAGTAATCAAATGAGACATGGATACATAAAGATGACAGGAAGGTAAACATATCCATCTTGATGTCATTTGTAGTTATGTAAAATGAAGTATCCATGAAACTTGCTTAGGCTTAAGATATGCATGAACTTTGCATCATGCTCCCAACTCAAATTATCTAGGACTTCTTTTGTGTATGTAGAAATAAATTTGTTAGTTCAAGTAAATTCAATATCCTTAAGAGAATATCCTACTGTCCTGTGTATATTCATCCATAAGCAAACAATACGTCTGAAAAGAGATCAAAGACAACATTGTCAAGAGTCATCCCACCCAAGTTTTACTCAAAGTTAAAATACCAAAGTCATTTATGAGTTTCCACTATTCAAAGAATTTTGGTTTACTTTAAAAATTCATGTACTCTTTGTAGTACAGAACATAAGGTGCTATCAATTACTGAAGTTACACAGTTTCCCATAAAAAAGACTTTGCCAGTGATCTTGTTAAAGCCATTGTAATTTACTAAGAACTCACCAAGCATCAATAACATTAAACAAGCAGAAACCTATCTCTTGTGATTTTCAAGATGGTGGTTACAATCCCAAGTATCCTGTATTATATTTTCAACTAGCTCGGACTAGCTTAGAAGTGAGAAAAAGGGTTACAGGAGGTGAGAGTTATAATTCCAATTTTAGTCAAAAAACTCTAACAAGGACACTCACCCAACTAGTATTGGTCACTCCCCCAAAGATCCAAACAGGTTTTCTTTGGTACCCAAACTTGCATCTCACAAGTGTACAAGGCAATAAACAAGATAGTCATTCACTGTCCTCTTCATATCAATCAGTCCCAATAAAAATTGTAAATGATAACTTCTTGTCATAGGGGTAGTTCCAGCATGGTGTGGTTAAAAGGAGGCTTGATCAATAATTAGAGAAAACATGGTAGAGTGATAGGATGAACATGCATGTTACAGTGGTCAACCTTAGCATGTATTAAGGTGACAATCTAGTATTGTGACAAGGATGTGTTTATATTTGTTGTACACTTTCCACCTTTTGACCCAAATCAGAATGCACTTAAACCACCATGTTAAATAGCCATGCACTTTTAATCATATCCCTATTCATAGCCACAGTCATTCAAAACTTCAATCAGATCTCACTTGCCAAAAGAAATGCAAAGATAACAGCCTTAAAGAAAAACTTTCCAATTCTGTTAGTGACTCAAAGGTTTATGTAGGTTTATATCTTGTAGCTTATCAGGATGGAAAACCTTGTTTCCTTTCTCAAATCTTCTGATCTGCAAAACAAAAAACTCAGAGTAGGATCTACGTAGGCTCAAGACTTCAACCTTCTTGAGCTTCTTTCATGCCCATAGCTCTGATACCATGTTAGAAATAGAGAAGTAATGCAGAACAATAGTCCTTTTTCAAAATTCAGTTAGAATAACAATTAAGTCTCATCTTCAGAACAATAAACAAACACTTCATTTGGGATACATTCCTAATGTGGGCATGTCCCCCTTCAGGGAGGGCCATACACCAACAAGATACCTAATCAAGGATCAGGTTGCCCCAGAACATTTATGGGGTCTTATCCACCAAGGTCCAAGACCAAGGATCAACCCATGCCCCAGGCATGGGTACCTTGGACATTTCCAGGGGCCCTAGACATATCTAGGGACTTTAACTACTTGGTCCCAGACCAAGAACCCAAATCATCTACTAGGGGCCCTCTCATGGGTCTTATCCACCAAGTTAAAAGACCAAGGATGAACCCATGCCCCAGGCATGGGTACCCTGGACACTTCCAGGGGCCTTAGACATATCTAGGGGCTTTAACTGCTTGTTCCCAGACCAAGAACCCCAGTCATTTACTGGGGGCCCTCTCAGGGGTATTTACTGCTTGGTCCCAAACCAAGAACCCCAGTCATATATTGGGGACCCTAACAAGGGTGTTTTTCTACTTGGTCCCATACCAAGAACCCCAGTCATATACTGGGGGCCCTAACAAGGGTCTTTTGTTGCTTGGTCGCAGACCAAGAACCCCAGTCATATACTGGGGGCTCTAAAAAGGGCCTTTTTCCATGGCACTGACTGTTTGGTCCCAGACCAAATCTCCAGGATTGTATTGGGCGCCCTAGATCTCAGCTAGGGTCTTTTCCATCCTCCTGGAGAAGGGCTCTTGCAGCTGCTTTAAATTTAACATAAACAATCTAATTGGTGATATCCACATGGTACTGTTGATGCATTTAGATACCATGACATATTTTATTTTTTCTTACAACAATATGACGATATGCATGTCCAATGATCTCACAGCAAGATTTCAAACAACATTTAGAGCTGCATCATATTCATTCCCTATAGTCGTAAATCCACACATTATTGAAGACAAACACCATAGGAGAGCTTATCTTGGTTTGGCACTAGGGATTTACTTGGGATGTTTTCTAGTAGGTTTGATTGCTATAGCATTTGCATGTAGAGAAAAAGCAAAATGGTTTGTAAAGAATATATCCTACAGAGAAGAGAAATATATGTATGGTCCTTTTTCATTTGAGACACATTCATTTAAATGGGTTATAGATGTGAAGCTTGCTAACTCAGTTCCAGTTGTGATGTTTGAGAAACCCCTTTTGAATATTACATTTGCTGATTTATTGAACACGACTTCTTATTTCAATAAAGAAACATTGCTGGCAGAAGGAAGATATGGACCTATCTATAGGGTTGTTTTGGCAGGTGGTCTCCATGTGGCTGTTAAGGTCCTAGTTCATGAAAAAAAAATCAATGACCAGGAGGCACCAACAGAGCTTGAATTTTTGGGTAAGATAAAGAACCCTAATTTGGTTCCTCTAGTTGGTTATTGTTTAGCAGGTAATCAGAGAATACAAATTTATGATTTTATGGAGAATGACACTTTGCATCATTGGCTTCATGATCTTCCACTGGGTACAAAATTCATAGAGGATTGGAGTGCAATACATGGGAGAAAAATGAAGGTCAATACTCCAAAGAGATGACCATGGAACTTTATTTGTTCTATTCACTATAGAAATTACATAACATGAAGAAATACATAACAAGGAAACTTCTCCTCTAATCTTCTTCATTGACATATTCATTGAGGAGAATTATAAAAATAATTTAAACATTTTTAAATACATGCTTGAATGCTTAAAAAAATAACAGAAACAACTGAATGATAATCACAGAGATCACAAGTCTAAAAACAAATTGTGAAGAATTGTCATTTAGCCATCTTCACCGTCATGGTATTTCTGGCCCATAATTTGGTGAATGCTTTGCAGCCACCTGCTTGTTGTTCACTCCTTAACCACTTGCTTTGGTGTTCACTTTTCAGTTGTCGACTTTGGTTGTTTTTTACCTTCACCCGTTTCCTTTGGTGGTGTTTTCCAGTCAATTGTTGGCTTTCCATGCATGCCATTTGCTTTTCCATTTTCACTTTCACGCACACTCTTCGGTGACTTCACTTGCAAAGATTGATGTTCTGTCATCTCTCGGAGCCGAACATCTTTGGATTCTAGATCCTTGTTCACACAATTCAGGGCAGGCTCCAACTCCCTTATTCTACCTTGAAGAAGGGCATTTTCTTCTGTACATTTGTTCATTTCAGTCATCAAAGAATTGTTTTTCTGCTCAAGGCACGTTTTTTCATCTGCATTATCCAGAAGCTCATGTCGTAAATCAAGTATTTGATTTCGTAATTCAACTATCTGGCCCTCTTTCTTCTCTTCCATGGCTCTAGAAGATTCAATATCCTTTTTGACAGAATCCAGACTTGTTTCCAATTCCCTTATTGTGGGCTTAATATTTACCTTTTCTTCTTTAGAAAATAATGTTATTCTATCCATTTCACTTTGTAAGGTATTCGTTTTATCTTCCAGAAGCATTTTTGCAGTGGCTAGTGATGAAACTTCACTTTGTAAGGAGTTCAGTGTTGAAACTTCACATTGTAAGGAGTTTGTTTCCTCTTCCAGAAACATTTTTGCAGCAACAACTGATGAAACTTGATCCTGTAAATCAACATGTAGTGATTCGAATTCCATCCTTTGTTCTTCCTTTTCCTGCAATATTTTGACATGGGTTTCATGCAACTGTCCAATTTTTTTTCTCAGCTCCTCAACTTGCTTGTTAAGTCTAATATTTTCAGCAATCAATTCCTGAGCTCTCTGATTTTGATTTTCAAGGAAGCACTTGGTACTATCTAACTTCTCTTGTAGCATGTCATTATGTTTTTTAAGAGAATTTTTTGTTGACTTGTACTTGTACTGTTGAATTAAATATGAAGGTTGTTGGACTCCTTCAATGGTAGGTTGTTGAAGGTTGTTAATTACTTTTTCCAATGCTGCAATTCTGATAAGCGGGGAGACTTTTCCCGACTGGAAACCAAAGTTCTACATTGAGCTATGTACTAGAAGGAAATGTCTCCAAAATACATTCATCATGGACTGGAAAACAAACATTCATCATTGGAATGAAAAATAGAAACATGATTCACGAAGTACCTAATAGAAGAAAATATTGCATTGTATCCATGCTCGCATTGTATCCATTTATCTATTTCTCTGCATACTTAGCTCTCCAATTTCCATTAGTCCATCAATATTTCCATGGTTCCATCAACCTCCAAGTTATGTGCAGACTCAAGAGGTCATCATGAAATCCGAAGTTGCATAGTGAAGGCAACAATGAAAGCAGAAGTTGCATAGTCATGAGATGAGAAGGCACTTAGGAGATGGAACTTACTCTATAGACAAAGGGAAAGCTTGTGGGTTAGAGGGAGATTTATTGGAAAGGGTGTCTCGTGAAAGCCAAAATCTCACATCCTACATTTAGCATTGATACGTTTACACTAATTGGGCTAAGAGAATATTTCTATGGTTTCCCCCACTCCCATGCTGCCCGATATTTCCTCCCATGGATGGTGGCCTTCGATCGATGCAATAAATATCTGAATATGATGATCCACTTCTCCTTATCTTCTAAGGATAGTCTTAACCATAAATTGGAGTCAAAACCCTCTTCAATTTCTGGTATTTCAATTAAATCCCCATTTGATAAGGTGATTTCTTATATTCAAAATCTTCTTCTTGTCTTTGACTCGAGTGAACCTTCCTTTGCTCAATTGCTTGCTACGTCTGGAAAATCGGGTGGAAGAGAGGGACCAATATGAATTAAACCCTTATTTCATATACATTTTCATTTCATCTTCATTTGCATTTCCATTTTGTGATGGTCTCTAGCAGCTAGCTAGGAGTTATAGTTTTTTCTATGACCAACTAAGGAAAAAGAGAAATAAGAAGGAGAAAGAGAATACTAGTAGATTGCTTTCAAGTTCATTCATTAATTTCATCCGATGTGAAGAAACACCTTCGTTAGGTAGGTCATATGCATGTGGTAGTGAGTGTGATGCTAGGAAGAAACCAACCCTGTACTCCAGGAGAAGACAGTTGGAAATACTCCTCTGGTGGTACTCACTGCACAATCAATCATCGCATCGGGGAAACAAATTCAAAACACTTCTTTCTAACACACACATAAGGAAGACTTGGATCCATCAAAATCCAGGAAAAACTTAAATGAATTGACCAATGCCCCTTTGATTTATCTATTCATTACAGTTATGTTCCGTCTCTACCAGATGCATTACATTTTTAGTGAAAGGGCCTTTACGACAGTTCAAAAGCCACCAGTCCTAGTTCCAGGATAGGTAGGAGCAATTGCATTTGACCAAGAGATCCTAGTGTGAATAAGAAAGAGGTGCACCAGTGTGGTATGTACCAATCAAAAAACAAGCAAGTATAAATTCAACAGGAATTGCGCAAGTACCCCATTCTTTTCACAAGTCCCCTACTCTCAATAAGCTAGTTCCCTTCTTGCTCAGGAGATGGGAAGGTGGTGATTCCATGTAGAATGGCATGGTGGCTCAAGATAAGGTTTTGGCATGTAGAATGACATTTGAGAATGGACCAGACTGACATTTGACATATCGGGAAGGCGGTGATTCCATGTAGAATGTCATGGTGGTCCGGGATAAGGTTTTGGCAGGCAGAATGGCATTTGAGAATGGAGTAGACTGAAATTTGACAGATCGTCGTGTTAGCAAACTGACATTTGATAGATCACCATCATCTCATGAGAAGCTTCAATAAACTTAGGTTTTTTAACATTGCGAAAAATGCATTGTGTCGGCAAGCCTATTTAAATACTTATAACTTAGGATATCTTAGGAGCTTGGCAATAAGACTTAGATTTTATTGGCTAATAGAATGCTTGAAAATATTGAAAACTTAGAATATCTTAGGAGCTCGGAAATAAGACTTAGATCTTATTAGCCAATAGAATGTTTGATAAAATCAATTTAAATATTTTTTAAAAATAATCCCTTTTTTCCTATGTACAACTTTGGAAAGAGCAAAAATATATTTGCAGTCAACTCAAACTAATTGACGATCAACCTCGAATCAAATTCTAGAGTCCCTACTTGCCTTTGGCAAGGACTAATAATATATAGGTTCATGAAAACTAATTCTTATCCTATCTTGAAGTATATTCATATTTATTATATAAAGATTGTGGAGAATAAAAAGTCCATGAGATTTGAATTAAGATGAAATAATTTTTTTTAAAAGTTAAATTTTATTTTATAAAAATGTATGGATGATATTTAAAATTTGCTTTATAAAAGTTTATGGGAGATATATAATTTATTTTATGCTTAAAATGGAGTTCATATATATCATTTAAAATAATAATAATAATAAATATATTTTAATATTTCCCCAGATGGGGTGACACGTAGCTTAGGGGAAGTCACACAGTCCCCATGCAGACCTTTCAATAAATATGGTCGATCGACACTCCAAAGCCCATTCTCGGATGGAGGACAACCATAAACATTCATAGAGAGAGGGAGGACAACTACCCCACACAAGATTAATGGCACCCTCACTGATTAATTGCAGGGGAACGATGATAACTATGGGGGAAATTGTGTTGTCTTATCATCTCCTCAGATAATTCTCCAGCTTGGCCATGACATTCCCCATTCTTCTTCATCACTTTGCTCAGGGATCTAGACCTGGTCCTCTCAAAATTATGTGGCCTCATTCTCAAACTTCTCTGACCTCCAGGCTCTATCATGCCGAGAGAGAGAGGGAAACCCAGGCGGGGACCCTTTTGGTAATTTTATGTTGCAAGGTAGAGACGCCTACGCAATTTGGAGAGGGTTTTATCTATAGCCTAGACACAGCTAATCACGAAGCCGACCACACCTCCAATGGCCTATGTGGAGGAGGCAATCTCATAGGAACCAATTCAGGTTCCACTAGAGTCCCTCCTCTACATGGTCCCGGATGCCCATGACAACCCCAACACCAGCATTACAGCTACAAATCCAGTGAAATCCATGGAAGGCACCCCTTTAATTGTTTAGGAGGAACTCCCCATGATAGACTTCCCGGTTGGGCCCCCACTGCTCAAGTCAGTTGCAGATTATGACTAGAGTCCACCCAATCTCTTCAGTCTGGAGCAATTGGAGCTCATTTTTTAGATGAGCGGATATATGATGGAGAAACTCCACCAACATAACCTCATGAGTAGTAGAATCGACATGTTGTTTGATTCCTTCTCGAGTGCACCAGTCAAAAAGAGGTGCTCGACCTGTGCACAACCCTTTGCACTCATAGCCAACATCGACACTCCTCATAGCAACTCTTCAATGTTAAATTGCGAGCTTGATTTCTTATGCGGATTAATTATTTTATTTTCTTCAATACTTTGATTCTAGCTTAATACACTTCAACAATACCAAATCATAACTGAATAGAAATAACTATGTAGATAAGTAAGCATGCACATCAACAACATATATACCCTGGGGAAACCCTGTACAGGGAGAAAACGCCCAAAAAACGATATTCCTTTATTGCATTAATAATGTAAGATCACTTACAAATATCCACCATGAATTTTCTACTCTTAAAGAGCTTTCCAAGATTACTCTAACTTGACAAAGACCTAAGATACCTTGCTGAAATACACCTCTGATATGTTGCTTCTATTGTTGATATACAACAATGATATGATGTTGATATACGCCTCTGATATGCAACCTCTATTGCTTATATACAACAATGATATGCCTCTTTGGTATGTTTCCTCTTTATCACTGATATGCTCCTTTATTGCTTCACCCTTAACCTGCATATCAAAACTGTATTGAAGAGAGGGGTCAACCTCTACTTATATAGGCTGAAGAGGAGATGAGGAGAGTCTCTAAATAGTAACTTGTTTGCATGCTTTAATAATAACTCATCTTCATACTTCAATTCGAACTTAGAACTAGATTTGAGACTGGTATACTCTAGTTCAAAAATAGAACTAGACTTGAGACTTCAGTTACAACTCAACATTACACTTTAGTTCGAAAATAGAACTAGACTTGAGACTTCAGTCACAACTCAACATTACACTTTAGTTCAAAAATAGAACTAGACTTAAGACTTCAGTTACAACTCAGCATTACACTTTAGTTCTAAAATAGAACTAGACTTGAGACTCGAGTTACAACTCAGCATTACACTTTAGTTCTAAAATAGAACTAGACTTGAGACTTCAATTACAAATCAACATTACACTTTAGTTCTAAAATAGAACTAGACTTGAGACTTCAGTTACAAATCGAATCTTTACAAGGCAATTCAAAATTCTCTTCATGGTGGATAATGTTACATGTGCCAACACACTAGATCAATACATTTATATCATTTGTAATATTAGAAATATCGTTTGTTTCTAGCTCATAGGAATTTTATATTCAACCTAACTTTTGCTAGATGCCTTGACTTTTTCTCATGGCTCACAAGGCTTGACTAGGCTCACAGAGGTTGTACATTCCCCCTGAATTTTTCACTAGTCTTTCTATGCTCACAAATGTTGTATGTTCCCCCTGACTTTTGCATTAGAATCACATAGCATCTCGTTTGTCCTGAATTTTGGTTTGACTCACAGAGGTTGTACATTCCCCCTGGCTTTTGTCAATAACTCACAAGACTGGTTGAGTCTCCAAATATCCCTGGCTAGCCTCAGGGTGGCCCATATGGCCTCTCATTGGAGAACGATTGTCGATGCTGCCAAATTTAACACTCCCTCTCAACGAGGGAGTCATTCTCAACCACACCAAGCTTGCCTCTCATATACACAAACTGTCTCGAGGTCAGAGGCTTGGTCAAGATATCAGCTACCTGCTCGCTTGTGGCTATGTAATGTAACTTTATAGTTTTTCTCTGGACCAAGTCTCGGATGTAGTGGTACCTCATGTCAATATGTTTTGACCTGCCATGAAATACCAGGTTCTTTGTCAATTTTATGCAACTTTGATTATCACAGTGAACCACCGTCGTCTTGATCTTGTCACCAAACAACCCAGAAACCAATTTTCTAAGCCATACTGCTTCTTTTCTAGCATCACTTGTCGCAATGTACTCAGCCTCTATTGTACTCTGTGCAATGGATCCCTACTTCCAGCTTGACCAAGAGATCATAGCGGATCCTAAACTGAAGCAGTATTCATAAGTACTCTTTCGATCCACTAGGATTCTTGCCCAGTCATCATCTGCATACCCATGAAGAAATAAACCACCATTGGAAGTATATCTCAGACCATAAGTAATGGTCCCTCTGAGATATCTCAAGATGTGCCTTGTTTCCCCCTAGTGTCTATGTCTCAGTTCAGTCATGAACTAACTCATTGCAATCACTGCATAGCATATATCTGGCCTAGTGTGGATCATGTACATCAATGATCCAATCAACTACCTATACATGGTGGGATCCACCAAATCTGAACCTGTATCAAAATCATGCAGATTCATTAGGTTGATAACCATCGAAGTAGACATGGATTTGCAATTCATCATACCAAACCTCTTTTGTACATCCACTGTGTATTTTCCTTGTGCCAGAAATATCTCTCCTTGTCTTTGCCACACTTCCAATCCTAGGATGTAATGCATCAAGACTAAGTCTTTCATCTCGAATTCTGAGGTTAGATCCCTCTTACATAAGGCTATTAGCCCTTCATCTTCTATTATAAATAGATCATCAACATATAGGATTAGTATAACAGGTTGGTTACCTCTTACCTTGAAGTACAAATTTGCATTAGCATCACTTTTCTAAAAGCTCGGGCTTTTAAGAAAGCCATCAATATTGTCATACCAAACTCTGGGAGCCTGCTTAAGACTATACAAGGCCTTCCTTAGCTTGCATACATGAGTGCCTTTGTTATGCAGTACAAAACCATATGGTTGTTCCACAAATACCTCTTGTTCAATCTTTCCATTCAAGAATGTTGTTTTTACATCCATCTGATCTAGCTTCCAACCAAGAACATAAGCTAAATAAATAATAGTTCGAATGGAGGTATACCTGGATACAGGGGTAAAAGTGTCTTCATAGTTGATTCCTTCTTTCTGAGTGAAGCCTCTGGCTACAAATCTTTCTTTGAAATTTACCACACTTCCATCAGCTGCATGTTTGATCTTATATATCTATTTGGAAGAAACCATTGATTTGTCTTTTGGCATTTACATAATGTCCCAAACATTGTTCTTTATAATAGACATGTATTCCTCAAGCATGGCATCCTTCCATACTTGTAATTTATATTATTCTTCAAATGAACAAGGTTCGGCATCACTAATGTTGCTCATCAGTGCAACATAACCTCCAAACCTATGAGGCCTCTTTCTTTCCCTGAAAGTTCCTTTGGGAGCAGCTATCCTTTCTGCTTCCTGCACTATTTATTTAAGCCACCCTGGATTCCTTTTGGTTGGAGGTTCTTCAAGAGTTATTTCTAACACTTCAATAGGTTCTAGGGGCTCATTACTTGGCCCTTCACGAGGTTCCTCCCTCTGATCATATGACTCTTCATTTTCAGAAGAGGGTGAAGCTCGTTGAACTGCTTCTGATTCCTGCTGAAGTTGTCTAGATTTCTTAAATGCGGCTTCCTCATGGATAGTCACATGTCTGCTTACCTCTATTGGCCTCTCACCTGGTACACAAATCCTGTAAGCCTTGGATTTCTCACTCTACCCCACAAAAACCCCTTTCTTTCCCAAGGGTTCCATCTTTGTCCTCTTTTCCTTGGGGACATGAATATACACAGGACACCCAAATATCCTTAGATGCCCTACTTCAGGTTTGATCCCTGAGAAGACCTCTCTAGGAGTCATGTCCTTCAATATAGCATGTGGACACCTATTCTGAATATACACAACAATGGTGGTAGCTTATGCCCATAAATAATTTGGTAGATCCTGGTCAAACATCATTTCTTTCCCTGCCTCACAAATTGTCCTGTTTTTCCTCTCAGCAACTCCATTTTACTGAGGGTTATATGGCACAATCAACTGTCTCTTGATTCCTGTTGATTTGCAGAAATCCTCAAACTGGAGAGATTCAAACTCTCCTCCATTGTCTGTTCCAAGGATTTTGATGTGTTTCCCTATTTTCTTTTCAATAAAGGATTTATACTCTTTGAATTTATCAAATGTGTCACTTTTAGCTTTAAGGAAATATATCCAACATTTTCTTGAGTAATCATCAATAAAAATGACATAATACAAACAACCATTGAGTGCGGGAGATGACATGGGAGCACATACATCAGAATGAACCAAATATAAGATGCCCCGAGCTCTGTTGTCACTACTAGGAAATGATTTCTTTATATTTTTACGTAGCATGCATCCCTTACAAATTTCATTTTTACTAAGAGAAATAGAGGGCACGCCACATACCATGTTTTGTAGATCTGGAAGAGATTTGTAATGAATATGTCCAAGTCTTCTTTACCACAACTCGCTGGAGCTATTCGCATCATGATCCAATTCCTGAAATGACTATCTTGACACGACGTACAGTCCTCCATTGCGAGTTCCAATGGGCTATGTTGTACTTAAGTGACTATCTTTATCCAATAGTAGTGACTTCTTGTCCTTGAAGATCACCCAATATCCCTTGTCCTCAAGGGTTGCAAGTGATATTAGATTCTTCTTGAGACGTGGAACATATAATACTTCATCAACATGAAGTCTAGACCAGATTCCAATCTGAAGGAGATAGATCCTAATCCCTCTATCTTGTAAAATTTTTCATCCCCAAGCTCAACATGCTCTACAAAAGATTTTGTCTCGAAATCTGAGAGGATCTCCTTGAACCCTGTCATGTGCTTTGATGCACCACTGTCTACTAACCAAGTTTTTGGCCCGGTGAAAACTGAACTGGATAAGGAAGAAACCAAGTAATATTCTTTTATGTTTTCTTTCTCATTAGAAGGATTTTGGATTCATCATCCTTAGCAGTTAAGGCATGATGTTTCCTTTTCCTAGGATATTTCTTTCTAAACCAACAATCTTTAGCAAAATGACCCAACTTATTACAACTAAAGAATTTAATCTTAGATGTATCAATATTCTTTCCTTTGAATGTACCTTTGGTGTTTGGCTTCCTCTATGAGCCTTTTTGGAAAGTGTCTTTATATTTCCCTTGAATCTTGATGCTAAAGATGAGCGCTCTTTTTTCATTGGCTCGATCCTGGTAGATGTGCGACTCTCCTCCTGGAGGCAATCATGCCATAACCTCTCAAACGTGGGTTGATGCTAATGAATTATTTTGAATTCTTATCTTATATGTCTTATAATCACACGAGGAATCAACATAAAGAGGATAGTTCAGGTTGGGGGAGAAATTTTAGGAAGAGTGTAGTAAGGGAGAGGAACCCTAAGGAAATTTCAGTTATAGGGAGCAGCCCCATACATGAAGTTACATTTTCCATTGATTTTAAAAGGGGAGAGATTCATAAGATGCAGGATAAAGAGTTAGATGTTTAGAGATATAGCACAGAGGCATGTTTCCAGGGGGAGCGACGGTCACATGAGGAGCATGAGCGATATGAATTCAGTGTTGCATCAGAGTGTTTCCATCAATCCCAAAGGGGGAGATTATTAATTAATTGGGTTGGTTTTCATTGATGTCAACCCTTGAATCAAGTCCGGTAGAAAATTCCAGTAGCTCCAATTGTATGGTTAAGGAAATTTAGTTTGATTGATGTATAATGGTATGAAGATTAATTTATTTGTAGGTAAAACTATTCTAGATGGATAGTACATGTCATGCCATTTTCGGTGATATGTGGAACTTCACATAACTCCTCACGGTTTTTAGAGTTATGCCCTTGTGAATTTGGAGAACCCTCATGAGTTATCTAGAAATTCAAAGAAGTCAAATTATTCTAGAAGATCCTAGAAAAAGTTGACTAGTCAAGTGGGTGAAACTAGGAGTTATTCATGGGTTAAGTTCTTGCAATTAGAAAATAATTTAGTTGAAACTAGAAGCAGATATTTTACTATTTGTAGCAAAGTGGTTTAGAAGTGGGTTAGCCTTAAAAGAAGAAAATTGGGTTAAGTGTGTTAAAAGGTAACCCGTTGAGGAAGCTACATGGAAGTATAAATAAGAGAGAAAGGCTCTCCTATTAGCACCTATTTGAGCACATTGAATATTTATTATTGTGTATTGCAGGTACTCATTGATACATCTGAAGTTGTGAAAGTCTGAGGTAACACGAAGGGTTGACGACGAAAGTTTCAGAATTATAGAAAATACTGAAAAAACTCTAGATATTGAGGTGTACGTGGGTTGTAGTGGAGAAGGGCACATACATATGCGAGATTTAAATATAATAGGGTGTGTACATGTGAGAAAATCCACAAAAAACTTGAGAATATGAATATGTCAGGTCTCTAGAGTCTGAAAGCAAGCTCCTAGGAAGGTCTATAGTGATCATGTACAACAAATCTGTCTATAGGTTCAAAAGGTATGTCTTATTTCTACAAGTAGTTGGATTTTGTTGTCTAAATGAGAAATGGTTATGGGGTTTGAATATTTTTCCTAGAGACGCTATTGGCTTCATGGGACTTACTGTATAAGTAAGATCTACGTAAATATAGTGTTGGTGTAATTTAACATTGGTACATCTTATTAGTTTTGAGGCATATCTTGTATTTCTTGGCATATGGTTAAGGGTTTATGTGGTACATGGTTGATAGCTTGTATTTTTGAACTAGGTGATGTATTGAGAGGTTGTATATCATTTAAGGTTTGATGTCTAGTCCATGTGAGGGTTATTATACTTGTTCATGATTATACACACTTGGGTGGAACACGACTAGAGATATATAGATGCACTTGGTTAATGGTTTGTATGAGTATGTATGCATAGGGCACAACTACAGTCTGGACACAGTGATAGATTGTAGGTTGATGTGACAGAGGCAACAAAGGGTCAGAGTTTTTTAAGAAAGAGAAAAACCTAGTTTTCAGAAGGCGTACGCAAGCTGCAATATAGAAAGGCCGCGTACATATGTGGGCTACAGTGGAGAAAGGGCGTTTGCTGCAACACAAACAGGTCACACACCTATTGATTTTTGTTGGTACAAGAAGAGTACAATTACAGGTTGGTTACATGTCAGTGGCACAGGTTGGTTACAGGTTGTTGGCATAGATTTGTACAGGTTTACAATGGTATATCTCACAGTGACAGTGTGACAGTGGTTTCATCATTTCATTTATATTTCAGGGTAGCGAGACGAGGCAAGGATAGGTGGTTTTATCCACCTTCCAGTTGTATTCAGAGAACATAGGGGGTTGTAGCCTCCTTCTAGTTGTAGCCAGAGAATTGGGGAGTTGGAGCTTCCCTCGGGTTGTAGACTTAAAATATAGGGGGTTGGAGCCTCCTTCCGGTTTCAATTGGAGAACAAAGGAAATTGGTGTTTCCAATGAATGTAATTCTTAAAGACATATAAGAAAACAAATTATGTGGTTTTCTCTTGCATTGTGTTTCCACATAAAAATATTGGTGTATGTGCATGTGTGTGATTGTTCATTGTTTATTATTTATTTACTCTGTACTTTTTGGATGATAATGTTATATTGATCATAAAGATAAATAACACTTACATACTGTGGTTAAAAGGATTAAATTTATTTATTATTGATTCATGCCCCCCCCCCCCTCTTAGTAATCCAACAATGTGTGTGTGTTTGTGTGTCTATATTCAACATCATCTAAATTGTACATTTTTTGCAAAATGACACATCATTCCCAATATACAAAATGACAACAAGTTCCCTAACATAAAAAAAAACAACCATATGGTGGCTTATATATGAAATAACAGTCATTGGTCACTCATTGACCATTTCCACCCTTTCCACCCTCAAGAGCATCCTCGAATTTGGTATTTATTCTCTTGCTCAAGAAAGCACCTCCAGTGGTTTTATGCCTGGACATGGTTCGTTGCTCCAGAGATTTCACAAAGAAAAAACATTGTTAATTAAAAGACTTACAAATTGACACTTTGTAATTCAACATAAGATAACTCACCGCAGATGGTATAGACAATCATGAGGGTTTTACCCTCCTCCATGACCCTAATATATAAACAATGCCACCCTGCATCAGTTAGAAGGATCAAATCATGAAATTTAAACAAATATGCATAAAATCAATTCCATTCATGATACATAAAAAATTATCATCAACTCATTATCTCACCGTGAATATCTCGGGCATAAGTGGAGAGTCACTAGTAGGTGGAGTGATCAGTTGTACAACATGCTCTTAGGTAACATCTACTATGAAAACCTCGGTGGATGGAACATATGGAAATGGTGGTGGTGGTGGTGGGTGGAATACCGGTGCATCCACTATGGATGGATGCGATGGAAGAGGTGGTGCGGATGGGTGGCCTGTAGGTGCATCCAATGAGGATGCATGGAATAAGAAAGATGGCGGGGGTGGGTGGGGATGAATCCCCATAGGATGTACCGATGATGATATAACGCTTGGACTGGAAATAGGTAACCCAAAATCCTTGTCCGGCTATCCAAGTACTAGACTAGTACTCTAACTAGAAAAAATGTCAACAACTTGTATACATATTAATAATATTTGTTTTAGTAACAAATAGTAAAATTCAATAACATAAATACAAAAAATTTGAGATTTAAATGAGACTTAACTTGACACATGATACCTGTGAAGTAGGTGACTTGTCCATACTAGGTGGACATTACTTGGCTCCACTTGGTCCTGCATCCTGTAGAAACATAAGAACATTATAAATTTGGGGATGCAAGAAAATAAAGAAATCACTATAGTGAATTTATCAAATGTGAGACATACCTATGTATGTGGAACATCAAATGAGCAGGTTTCCTTTATCGCTACAACGGTGATGGAGACAGACACTGATGCATTTATTGATGTGGAAGGTCCATTATATGGGCATATCAACTCCAAAACATCATACAATAAAATATCGAAATAAATACATAGAATAATTTATAAATATATTAAAATTAAGAACATAGAGATGGCTAAGATACTAACCTCATCCATGTAGCTCTAGTGTCTACTGGCCTCCATAAGCCCCCATAGGAATTATTCCCACAACTCGAGCATCTGTGAAGCTCACATGAATGATTAGTCTATCCATGTGCCCTCTCCTCACTGCACTTTGCTCCAAGGGTTGAAGGTCTAGCCTGCAAAATTATGAGACCCGAGAGATATAGAATTCCATGAGAAAAATAATACTAATCCAATGAATTTGAAAATAAACAAATAAGAGAGAGATAGAGAAGAATTTACTCCACAAGAATGAATGTATTCACAATATCTTTAAAATTACAATGAGATCAATCCAATATGTAGAGAGGAGTTGATCTTGTCACTAATAATAGCAACTTCCACTAAAAGTAGTGTAAAAATGGCTAAAGCACATGCCTAAACCTCTAAAATATATAATCCATGCCTAACATGAGTATGATGTTAGAATATAGAAGATTGTGCTTGTTTTACCATTGACAATATCACTATTGTCACCCAACCATAGGCCGAAGCCACCCTCTGAGCACCTTAACCTTGACTGAGAATTACTCTAGAAGCAAACCCTAGGCTATATAGCCAAACAAAGAGTAGCACACCTTTCCCCAAGGATAGTGCATCAAACAAGAGCTGATTAGATAGTCCAAACCCTAGCCAAGAGATAGTCCAGGAAAAAACGTAACTGCTAGCTGCAGCAACTGCACCAACAACTCTTCTCCAAACCTGCACACAAGACTGCAACTGCACTGCATAGAACTGGCTCTCTGCAACTGCTAAGATGTGTCAAATGAGAGACTAGCACCCTGTATTTATAGTGGTTCTGGCAGACCTACTAGGGCCGACTTCTCCTTCTGGGTACTTGTCTGTTTAGTATATATTAATTCTTCTGGCCGACTTCTTCTCTTGGAGGCTAATAACCTAATACATATTATCTTCTTGAGCCGACAAGTCTTATAGGGTTATTATCCAACTCATTAGGGTTTCTCTTACTTATCTGAGTCTTCTATTCTCGTCAAGTTTACACGTGGAGGTAAATACCTCCCACATCTACCATAATATCAACACTCCCTCCTAGCTAGGGAGGTATTACAGGTAATGGTCTTGAGCACAAAAACATACCATTCACTCGGTAGCATCAATATAGTCATCTAGACTATCTCATGACTAGATCATGGGCATCACCATTGCTATCAGTGTCATCAGTTGCATCATCTCTCTAAACCATACTTCATCTGAGTAGTCAAACATGATGCTAGATAAGTTACTCACACCATAGAGTGATACAGGAGCCATTCTTCTAATCTGGACATGTGTCCTAGAAGAGTAGATGTTCTGAACCATTTTCCGTCTAAAAAATATATGTCCTTTAATCATCCATATAGCTGATAATCATTTCCAAAATTGTTGATGGTCTTCAAGGCAATCAGAATAAAAATAGAACACAACTGTGTCTATCGATAGTAGTACATAACTACAATCCAGTGGTACACTACCACACCAAGTAGAAAACAAGTACTTGATCGGTAACGTATAGTCACAAATAGTGGAACACATCCACCACAGTAGTATACATCTACTATCATACAATCTTCATAACAATCATCTGATATAAACCTGCATAGAAACAATGTTATGATATAAATTAAATCATCTAGGCCAATCTTTCACTCACATCCATGAGATCTGAAAGAATATCTGCCCTCAGAATAGAACAATGAGATATCTGGATTATTCTTCTCAAGCAAGGAAGAATTATTGTCTTGTCTTCTGAACTTGGACCATTCCCCACCCTAGGCCATTCTTCCTACACTAATCAAAGTGCACCTTAGAGAGAATGTATAAACCCTAAGGAATGCATGTCCCTGATTACTGAGCCTGGACCATTCCCCACCTTAGGCCATTCCTCCTACACTAATCCAAGTGCACCCTAGAGAGAATGTTTAAACCCTAAGGAATGACTGTCCGGACCAGTTCCTCTATTAACCACAAGAGGAAAAGATTGTAGTGTATCAACCTCCAAAACAGACCATTCCTCATGTTAACCACAATGAGAAATCACTATCCAGTGAGGTGGGCCAGTCTTCTTGAGTAATCCTAAAGAAAAGAGACCGCCTTAGACCACTCTGTAATGATTCCAAGCCATTATGCAAGGATCATCACGATTTTGGTGTCTTTTTAAAACTTTTTCTAGTTGTGGTATTTCATCAAACACTTTGCTTACAGTTACGCTTAGGGTTCTACTAATGTGTTTATATGTGTGTATGCAACAAATAACAATAAGAGACAACCATGGAACATACCTCAACCATATGCAATATGATAGACAAGCCAAAACATCTCAAATAGCTTTTATTCATAAGATAGAGAAACCTGCTACAATGAAGATGTCGATCTGGAAAGATCAACAGATGGCCAAGAAGATAAACAATAGAGCTGCTACAAAATGCTCCAATAGGAAACTCCAACACACCTCCAAATGCTAGATATACAATGAAGATGAATACAATAGATCTGGGCCATAAGGATGCTAAACCCCCAAGCTGGAAGGTGCCATGCTCTGCTAGAATGCTAAAGCCCTCAATAATTCATCCTTGCTACCAAAGGTGTCCAATCACCACAAATTATGCCAACTGATAGATCGGATAACTGTAAAGACAACCCAGATGTCCAAATCTCCAAATCCACTCTCAAACCCCGTAGATCTAAACTCCTCTATTGAATGGTGTGCCCCACTGGATTACTGTAACCCTAGATAATTCAGCCCTGATGAAGGAGGCCTCCAAATGCTCTGAAACTCCCAGGAATGTAGATCGGGCCACTGCAAGTCACTAGGTGAAGTATCAGGGTCAGATCTGAAGTGTAACCCCTTCAAACGGACTAGATATGGATCTAAAAAACGCCCTCCTTCTCTTCAATTCGCTCCACTGCTCAAGAAATAATCTAAGCCATAAAACTGTCTAAGAAAGCACTAGATCTAATGTCAAAGGCCCTGCAATGAAAACCCAAGTGATAGAATCCTCAACGACCCTGCCAATCTCCTACAATGAATCTCTCTCCAAAGATGGTGCGCCCCTCTTGCTGGAATCCCTCAATTGGTGCGCCCTCTCTCTATCTGCACATGAAACTGATGTAGAATCCTCCTACAACTGAGCAGATTTGGAACTAGAATGGTGTGGGAGAGTATTGCATCTCCAAGACCAATATTGGGACAAGATAGGTGGAATCTTTCACCACCGAATCGTCCTCTAGAGTTTGTTATGTCAAAACCCTCAAAACCCCCAATATTGGGCTCACTAGCTAGAAGCTAGAAATCAAAATAAGATCATACATGAAATGAATGAGAAGAGGCCCTTACCTTTCCTTTATAATTTTTGGCTCACCTTGTCCCTCCAAAGTGACTTTCATTTTATTAATATTTAATTAATTAATTAAATCACTTTAATTAATTAAT
>ML813483.1:156660-192875 GCA_009831015.1 Picea engelmannii | reverse complement strand
CCATCCTGTAGTGTTGCTCCTCCCGATTCCAATGAGCTATTACACTGAGAGGTTCCTCCAAGTAATGTGCCCAAAATGACCTCTTCAGTGAATTTCATTGACTTATAGCTCAAAATAGTCAAAATCATGGAAATTGTCGGAATACAACAAAACCAAAGACAACATGTGCAGAATGGCTCATAATGATGGAATATGATGAGAAATGCAAGCTGGACCCCACAATGCCTCTCAATAACCCCTGTACTTGCTATAACCTCCATCCGGCTACTCTAGTCATCATAACCCTCTACCCTGTGATGATGTCCCAAAGTGGGGACATTACACACTCCCCATGTTAACCAAAATGGGAAGTCACTGACTATGATACATCAACAATATAGACCATTTCCCATGTTAACCACAATGGGAAATTGATGTCCGTCAGAAATCTCAATCCACTTTCCGAACAGGAAAGAATCTGCCCAACTAGGCTAATTTGCAATCTCAAAAAATAAATGTCTTCAATAATATTTTCAGTGCTCCCTCCCAACCTGGGAGTCAACTCTTCCTTTTTCAATAAGGAAGTAGTCTCCACGAGCTCCATATTGAGTACGCAAACTCTTACCAAGATGTCTTCTTGTTTTCTCATCTATGGGGATATGTATCAGAGAAGCACTTTCTCCTTTATGGACTTCATTCATGGATAATGTAATGCTTGATTTCAAATGTACTTCGGTCTAGAACACTAGTTTTTCTTTGTAGCTTTGATCAATAGAGTATATCTTTGTTGGAAAACTGGAACATATCCATGTGGCACTTCTTCTGTCATTATGATATCTTGTCATGGATTGGCAATCCATCATCCTAATCTTCTGAGTAATCATTTTGATACAATATCTCTGTTATAGAGATTCTTCACCACGCTTCTGCTGTGCATTGGAGGTTCTCCATTAGGTTTTCTTCCATATGTATACAAGGATCTCTTCTTGGTATGCCTTGAGGTCTTGAGGTTTCTCTTCATACGTTCTTTGTTCAATTTCTCTGGAGAACAGTCTTTGCATTCATCTTGATGTAGAACTCCAACCCATAGATGATATAATGACTCATGTAGAGGTATGTATGGTTTACCGGAATGAGCAATCATCATAATATTCTCCCTCCATCTGGGAGAACCTCTAGTTTTGGATCTTGCAATGCTTTCATTCATAAGTCTTACATACACTATTCTTCATCACAACTTTTAGTTCTTCTTGATTTCTTTCATATCAGGCTGGTAATCTTGTGATTCTCGATATAATGACTGGTTTTTCAAGCTTCTATTCTTTCTTGGAATCTTCATGTTCTTCCTCATGTTTTTCTTTGAATCTTGGGTCCATGGAATTTCTTATAGATTCCATGCACTAAATATTCCACTTCTTTCTTTCATCATAGGATCACAGATCTGGATGGACAACCAGGCTTCTCTTCTGAACATGTACTATCTTTCATGGATGCTACCATGGACATATACTTCATCATCTTCAATGGATCATAGGATTAGCTCCCTCCTAATCCTTGCTTCATGTATGAGTGCATATAATTGGATCCCTCTATCTAACAGAGTCCACACTTCCATTTGCATCCTTATTGTCTTCTGCAGAGTCGACGCTTCCATCTTGTTGTCTTCTACAGAACGTCATAAGTCTTTCTCCAATTTCCTCTTGATTGCTAACTTTTTTTCTGTCTTTGCTTCTTCTAAGTCTCTTCATGATTGATTCAGATTATCTTGCAATAGCTTCCACATGATTTGTATTTCATCCCTTCATGTCTATTATCTAACGATATCCATCCTTATCTTCTTGTTCTTCCATAAGTATAGTTCTTCTTGGAACAAATTATCTTCCAAGAGATAGATATACAAGATATGTACAGAGACGATGCAAACAAGATATGTACAGGAAATAAGAAGAGTATTGTTACTT
This sequence comes from Picea engelmannii, assembly GCA_009831015.1. Lineage (NCBI taxonomy): Eukaryota > Viridiplantae > Streptophyta > Pinopsida > Pinales > Pinaceae > Picea > Picea engelmannii. The sequence continues at coordinate 190,935 of ML813483.1, read as the reverse complement.
TTAGAAGAAGAAGTCTCTTCCATCCTACTTAGTCTTCTTTGTAGGTTCCTTTTCTTCGGCAACTAATGCTTCATGTTTATCTTTCCTTTTCTTTAGCTTAGGACAATGATTCTTGAAGTGACCATACTTTTGACAGTTGAAGCATTGTACTTCTGAAATGTCTTTCTCTTGATTTGGCTTCCTCCTTGAACCAAACTTCCTTTTGTTCCTGAAGTTCTTGAATCTTGTTGTGAAGGTTTGATCATCGTACTTCTTTTGGGGTTTCTTTTTTTCACTGATCCTTGATTCTTCTTGAGCACAACAAGTCCAAAGTTCTTCAAATGTCAGATACTCCTTTCTTGTGTTCATTCTTGCAGCAAATGCATCCCACATCTTGGGAAGACTATTGAGTACCATGTTTACCAATTCCTTTTCTAAGATGATCTCTTCAATATCTTGTATTTGATCTCTTAATTGAGAGATCTTCACAAAGTATGATGTTATTCTTTTGTCATCCTTCATCTTCATGTCGCGGAGCTCATTCTTCAGACTCATTACTTGTCCAATGTTTCTGACTGAGAAGAGGTTTGTTAGGGCATCATACATCTTCTTCGATGAGTCAAGATGGGAGATGTAGGGTATCAAGTGGTCTTTTATAGAATCCACTATGATACTCATGGAATTGATGTCAATGTATTTGAACTTCTCCAGAGCTGTAACGTTCTGCGGTTCCTTCTCTTTTCCTTCTTCAAACTCTAGTTTCACGATCTTTCCTTTCACGATATCCAACACTTTATTTTTGGTAAGGATGAGGTCAATCCTTATCTTCCATGCTATAAAGTTAGAGGCTCCATCTAACTTGTTCTATGACTTCATAGAATAAGTCATGGATACTTTGACTTGGTCAAACCCTAGATTTGACCAGAAACTCAAACTTCACGTCTTGGCTTTCTGAGAGTACCAGGAGATGCACTAGGCTAGGGCACACTAATCTATCTGGAGATTAGGTCAATCCATTCATTCAAGGTGGCTCAATAAGAGGATTAGGGTTTCTACAACTGCACTTGCTAGTAACCCTAGCTGCAGTGTCTTGGAAGCTGCTCCTCCTAGTAACCCTAGTGACAGTTCCTCAGCGAGCTCAATATCTTAGCGACTATGCTTCCTTCCAGTGTTTAGACTGAATGAAGGAGGTGTGGGCCCATAACCTCTTAGAATATAGAATATTTTTCTCATTTCACCATTGACAATATCATTATTGTCACCCAACCATAGGCCGAAGCCACCCTCTAAGCACCTTAACCTTGACTGAGAATTACTCCGGAAGAAAACCCTAGGATAGATAGCCAAACAAAGAGTATCACACCTTTCCCCAAGGATAGCGCATCAAACAAGAGCTGATCAGATAGTCCAAACCCTAGGCAAGAGATAGTACAAGCCAAAATGTAACTGCTAGCTACAACAGTTGCATCAACAGCTCTCCTCCAAACCTGCGCACAAGACTTCACTGCGTAGAAATGGCTCTCTGCAACTGTTGAGATGTGTCAAATGAGAGACTGTTGCCCTGTATTTATAGTGGTTCTGGCACACCTACTGAGGTTGACTTCTCCTTCTAGGTACCTGTCTGTTTAGTATAGATTAATTCTTCTGGCCGACTTCTTCTCTTGGAGGCTAATAACCTAATACATATTATCTTCTTGAGCTAACAAGTCTTCTAGGGTTATTAGCCAACTCATTAGGGTTTCTCTTACTTCCCAAAGTCTTCTATTCTCATCAGGTTTACACGTGGAGGTAAATACCTCCCCCATCTACCATAATATCAACATATGATAGGCTAAAAAGTTTGAGTTTACTAACTGATTAACTAAACATGCAAAGTTTACTAAAGAAAAGGGGTAAATCCCTAGATTCAAGGGACACTTTCCTTGATTTAAGGAGGAAGTGTTCTCTCCTTCCTTTAGGTTTTTAAACTTTGCATGGAGGTTGGAAAGGATTTATTAAGTGGAGTTTTAACTAAAGAACTCAAAGTTAACTCCCTAAACTTAAGGAAAATTCCCTAAAATCAAGGAAGTTGTCTCCTACCCTCTCTAGAAAGTAAAATTAACTGAGGAAAAATGCATTGGAATACATTAACCAAGGTCTAGGTTCCTAAGACAAGTAATACACCAAGAGGAATTTAGGATTATTCTCGAACAACCCCCCTTAACACTAACTGTAGTGACATAATAAGAAAATGTGAGTCCCGGCTACTAGACCATTTTAGGTACTCAATATATTAATGAATCCCTCATAAAATGAGGAAAGAGGGAAAACCTCATGGGAACCCCCCCCCCCAAAAGAGGACATAAAAAAATTATAAGTAAACTGTGAGATTCTACCCAAATATCTCCACCACAACCAAAATATCCCTCAATTCAGAGAATTTCTTCTCAGTGAAATATTTGGTGAAGATGTCTGCAACCTCTTGTTCAGTGGGGCAGAATTGCAGTGAAATCACTCGATCATGAATAAGACCACGGATGTAATGCATGTGTATATTGATATTCTTAGTTCTTTGTCTCTGAATCAGATCAATTGATATCTTAATGGTACCCTAGTTGTCACAAAATATGATAGTCAATATCTGATACTGAATCCCAAACTCAGAAAGTAAACCCTGCAACCAAATACACTGTCTGGTGGCATTCACTTCCCCCTTGTACTCTGCCTCTGTTGTGGATAAAAAAATAGTTTTTTACTTCTTTCTTGACCAACAAAGTGGATTGGAACCAAAGATGAATACATACCATGAGGTGGACTTGCGGTCTGTGCCATCGCCATCCCATTCTGAATCTATGTAGCTGACCAAAGATAGAGGACAATCAACTACATAATAAATACCAAAACTGGGAGTTCCTTTTACATACCAAAGGATTCTCTTAGAATCTTTCCAATGAAGCTCATGGGGATCCTGCGTATACTTGGAAACAACACTCACTGCATAAGAGAGATCAGGACGGGTCTGTGTGAGGTACAATAAGCTCCCTACCAACTGATGATAGAGAGTATTGTCTACCAAAGGAGTAGTCACTCCATCCTCCAATCTGTTATCACATATAGTTGTCAGTGGGAAGCAGGTCATCTAAGCTCATGTTCTACACAGGAAGCATCCGAGCGCAACATGCAAAGCATCTCATTTCGGGCTTAAAATACAAACAGGCCGACTCAGTTTTCAATGATGGAGATCCCCTGTGAAGGTTGGATTAGCGGTTCTCGGGTATTCAGAGTTTCAAAATTCCACGAAGTATAGCGCCATGAAAAGAGCCAAAGACTGAAGTGAATGCGATCCGTCGATATTAAAGTGGACAAGTGGCATCTGATCCCAGCATTCAGGGAAATGAACTTTGGGAGTTTTGAAGTGAGAAGTGTATACAAATTTTGAATAGCTGAAGCCCGAACCCCCGAAGCAATTGTGAACCATTGATCTCAAAATCAGCAGGGAGTCGTTGATCTTAGCGGCAGTGCCTCCCGAAGGCCCGAAGCGCCGAAGCCCCTAAATTCCAAAGGCCCGAAGTGAATCTGGACCACCCATCAGTGGGACATGTGGCATAAATCCATGAGCTCCAGCTTGATGGCCCGAAGTAATCCTCGATCGTTCAATTCATGAGGACATGCATCAATATATTTCCAGCTTCAGGTAAAATCTTTTGGGATCCCAGGTTTGAGATTTGATTCTCCTAAAGCTCAGAGACTCAAAAAGCATCTCAGCCATTGATCTCAGGGAGCTGCGCGTAATCAAATCCCTAATTCTAGATAATTTTCTTGGAGCAAATAAAGTTTGATTATTGAAAGGCCCGAAGCCCGAATCGTGAAGCATATCTCAGCCGTCGATTTGAAAAGTGAAGATCTGATCCATCAATCTAAAAGGCACCAGAGCTGGTCTGTTGATCAAGAAACCTCATCTCAGATCACAAGATCAATGGTCACGCTCTATTACGAGGTCAGAAGGTGCGAACGTTTTAAAATTTCAAGGGGGGGGCACAATCAGAACTGTGGTTTTTAGAAAGGGACGCGTGGTAGTTCATGGTGAATTGTGGGGGAAAAATTGGTTTGATTTCAAACCACCCTTGGTTGTGCCCGCAATCATGCAATTGTGTAGGGTCACGGCCCTTGGTCACATTGAAGAAGGAGCAGGGGAACATGAGCTATCCTTCGAGCCCTGGAGAACCAAATGCGCGGCAGCCGTCAGCACAGACATGTGGCACCCTTATGATCTTGGCACATGGCTGCACCCTAAGAACTAAGCCTCGTCCCAATATCGAGGGTTCAGTTAATAAATGGAAGGATTGGTGGTTGAAACCTCGACTCACTCAGTAATTGGAAAGCATGGAAGGTCCAATCGTGGGGACTAAATCGTTAGCCCATGGTACCCCTGTGGACAGATTTCCTTGCAAAAACCATGTCGATCTGAGGTTGCGTATGACAGAGGGATACATGCACAGTTTGATAGAAGACTGCTCAGATGCAGTGCTTTGAATGTAGTGATGAGATCACAAACCTGATAGTCGGGGACTTTTCTGAGTATAAATAAGTAGTTTTGATATTTTGTTAAGGTCGTCAACTAGTTGAGCAGAGCTCTCTATTTTGTAATGTTTTGATGCCATAACTATTATCTGGTTATGTATAATATTTGAGACTTTTAGATTAATAGAAGTCAGCCTCTTTTCATCACTTTGTAAAAAATTGTGCTAAAACACTTAAGCATGGAGGATCCAATCGAGGGTTGTTATGATGTTGTAATGTAGGTTTGATTGTAGCGGTATCGTGACTAGTTGTATTCATCTTCCTTGTGATATTTTTTCCTCTTACACTGAATGGATCAGGCATGGAGGATCCAGTCGAGTTGTTGTAGCTGCATGTTGATGTAGGTTTTCTCATTCTGCTATTGTGACTGTGTTGTTTGGACATATTTCAGTGTCTGAAACTTGATCTTAAGAGTGATCTTGAGTCTGATTTTTTCTTCTCCATGCTGCTTGAAGGCATGATGCCCATAGCAGTCTTGTCCACCTTTCATACTAAGTCTTCCCTCTGCTCACACTTAAACTCAATTCACTAACTGAATTTAGTTGTGACCCTCACGTCTCTGTACATTTCTTATCCAGTTTTGTGTTGAACATCATTCATATATTGAGTTTTGTCCATTGACCTCCACTCATATAAACCAAACATCCACCAAAAAAAATTGATGGGTACTGGGCCCATCCTTTTCCAATCTGAGAGTGACTATCAATGTTATCATTTCTTGGCGTCGTTGGCAGGGAACAAATTGAAGACTTTTCCCTGGGATAGAACAACAATGAGCTTCTGATTCTGAAGGTTCATCAGACATCAGAACCATTGAAGATTGCAACTTGCACATGGTGACTCCACAATCAAAGAATCCACTAGGGAGGATCCTGTTTATAGAAACATGACCATACCGAAGGGGAAGAACAGGTATCAATTTATGATATTTATTCATGAAATCATGTTCTTGTTTATCAATTCATTTCTCTCTTTCCCTTCACATATAAAGAGGATTATCCTCTGCTTTGTCTATTCAGATGATAATAGGCCTTCCTTTATTTATCCATCCTTGGAAGGAGAAAACATGCCCTCTTCTTGTGTTGTAGATATCGATCTTGTGTCTTCACCTCTGCCTATTCATAAAAGTGAGATCTGTATTGCATCTCCTCTTAAAATTGATCACCCTTGTAGCCCTGAGGAGGTTGAAAATAATTCACAGTCTTCTCAAATCTCGTTACCCTCCATTATTCCTGCTGAGCCCTGCCATCAACTTGTTAATCCTCATGATCAACCCATTGCTTTTCAAATTAAAATAAAAAATAAGTTGTTTAAACCTTTGAGGCTGCCATATTGCATTAACCCTTATCCTCTTGTTTCATTTGAGTATCTTCCTTGATTTTCTGGAGAATACCATGTTACAGTCGAGAGGCACTTGGAGGCCTTTGAGAATATTGTTGATTAGTTTGAGATTGTTCATGAGGATGTTACCTTGAGGTTGTTCTCACATTCTTTGTCTGGAGATGTTGTTGTGTGGTTTAGATGTCTAGAAGCCAGTTCTATTGGATCCTAGACCAAGCTATTCCATGCATTTTTAAAGTGTTGGGATGAGAACAAGTCCCTTGATCAATACTGGTTTGAGTTTAATGCCTTGAGGAGAGGGGAAGAGGAAGCCTTGGCTATCTTCAACTAGAGGTTTTATAGTGTTTATCATCGTATGCCTATGGACATCAGATCCACAGAGTTTGTTGCCATGGTGTACTATGTCATGGATCAACATCCATAGCTGGTCCTTCTCCTGAGAGAGAGGAAATATTCATCGTTAAGACACCTATTTTAAGATGTTAAAGAGGTCAAAGAGAACATCGAGGCTAGCAAGGGGGTTCAGATGCAAGCATATCTTGAAAAATTGCATGAGCATAAGCAGGAAGACTGTCAGTATGCTTCATATTCTGAGAAAGAAGATAGTAAGTATGAATCAGAGTTGGAACAACAACAAGGAGGTGGTTGTGACTCACATTTGGAAACATATCCTTCCATATTTGCAGATTCTATGGGCAGGAATGCATATCCATCTTATGATTAGTTTCCAAAACATTTTGAGCATGTAGATGTGGCTGATTGCATATATAACTATACGTTATTGGCTGATCATAGTTATGATGTTTTAAATCTTGTTGCACCATTATCTTATGACCATTCTTATGAAGAAGAGACTGCAATTGTTGATGATCAAGAGTTGTTTTCAAAAGAATAGGGAAGTCTTTTATTTACAAGCAGAGAGGCATTTACAGAGGAGCAACCTAGTCTTCTAAAGAAACCAGGATTCTGTCACACAATTCATGATCCTATGGCTATATACATGGAGTTGTATGTTTCAGATTTTAAAAATTTCCAAGACCTCACTATAGAAACTTTTTCTTTATTCATTGAGGAAAAACATTGTGTTGAAATCAGCTATCTAAGGCCTGCAAAAGACATTCAAGAGCATGATAAAGAGAAGATATTTCACATGGTTCATGTTTACGATGATTATGATTATGATCCTTGGGAGAGTCATGAAGAACAAGAGGGAGAACCAAAGGTGTAGTTCATATCCTGCCCAGAGCCTGCAAATGAGAAACCATCACCTGGGATCAGTTAGCCTACATCAATCGTTCACTCACTTGTGCTTTCCAGAGACATTCAACCATGTGTGAGCAACTGTAAGACAAAATATGTTTTCTGTCACCAACCTAGTGGATTTTTTCACTTGCTCTATGAACCTGTAAGAGAGTACATGGAGTTTCATTTTCTTCACGTCTTGGAGCTGCTCAACTTTATTCTGACTTCAACACTAGGAGGAGAGATGAAAAACATAATCATTTTGCTATCACAATTGCATTGTTTTTATTTGATCAGTGACAGAGTAAACAAGTTTGCAGCTAGGGAGTTGCTTGAATGGATATGGTGGAAGTTTTCTTTCACCTAGTGCTTTGTAAAAATCAATTAGTCTAGGAATGTACATAAATAATCTCCTCCCGGAGCCCATGTATTTTTCTTTCGTTTTTATAATAATGTGATTGTATGCCTTTAATCCTCAGCATGATGTTTTTTGAGCATGATTCCATAGCCCAATGCAGAAGGAAACTGAAAGTACTTGTTCTTGGTAGCTCACAGGGAGCATGCCATCCCCTGTGGAGCCAAATGTTATCACATATAGTTGTCAGTGGAAAGAAGGTCTTCTAAGCTCGTAGTTTTCACAGAAAGCGTCCGAGCGCAACATGCAAAGAAGCTCATTTCGGGCTTAAAATACAAACAGGCGGGCTCAATTTTCAACGGTGGAGATCCCCTGTGAAGATTGGAATAGCGCCCCCCAGGTATACAGAGTTTCAAAATTACATGAAGTATAGTGCCATGAAAAGAGCCAAAACCCGAAGTGAATGTGAGTCGTCGATCTTAAAGTGGACATGTGGCAGTTGATCCTAGCGTTCAGGGAAATGAACTTCAGGAGTTTTGAAGTTAGAAGTTTATAAAAATTATGAATAGCCGAAGCCTGAACTCTCGAAAAAATCATGTACCATTGATCTCAAAATCAGCAGGGAAGCCATTGATCTTAGCAGCAGTGCCTCCTGAAGGCCCGAAGTGTCGAAGCCCCAAAATGCCAAAGGCCCGAAGTGAATTTGGACCACCCATTAGTGGGGCATGTGGCATAAATCCATGAGCTCTAAATTGAAGGCCCGAAGTAATCCTCAGTCATACGATTCATGAGGACACGTGTCAGTATATTGTCGGCTCCAGGTAAAAGATTTTGGGAGCCCAGGTTTGAGATTTGATTCTCTGGAAGCCCAGAGACCTGAAAAGTGTCTCATCCATTGATCTTAGGGAGCCACGTGTCATCAGATCCATAGCTACGAAGAATTTTCTTGGAGAAAATAAAGTTTGACTATTGAAAGGCCCGAATCTTGAATCGCGAAGCAAATCTTGACCATCAATTTGAAAAGGGAAGATCCGATCCATCAATCTAAAAGGCGCCAGAGCTGGGCCATTGATCAAGAAACCTCATCTTAGATCAGAAAATCAATTGTCGCGCTCCATTGTGGGGTCGGAAGGTGCACACGTTTTAAAATTTCAAGGGTGGGATGCAATCGAAACCGTGGTTTTAGAAACAGACACATGGCGGTTCATAGTGAATTGCGGGGACAAAAGTGGTTTTCTTTCAAACCACCCTTGGTTGCGCTGGAAATTGTGCAATTGCATAGTTTCATGGCCCTAGGTCACATTGAAGAAGGATCAGGGGAACAAGAGCTATCCCCCGAGCCCTGGAGAGCCAAATGCGTGGCAGCCATCAACACAGACAGGTGGCACCCTAATGATCTTGGTGCCTACCCGCCCTTTAGGCACTAAGCCTCGTCCTGATCTCAAGGGTTCAGTTAATATATGAAAGGATTGGTGGTTGAAACCTTGACTCACTCAGTAATTGGAAGGCATGGAAGGTCCAACCGTGGGGACTGAACCGTCATCCTGTGATAAACCCTATGGACAAATTTCCGTGAAAAAACCATGTTGATCTGAGATCACGTCTAAAAGAGGGATACATTCACAGTCTGACAGAAGACTGCTCGGATGCAATGCTTTAAATGTAGTTATCAAATCACACTCCTGATAGTTAGGGACTGTTCTGAGTATAAATAAGTAGTTTTGATATTTTGTTAAGGTCGTCAATTGGTTGAGCAGAGCTCTCTATTTTGTAATGTTTTGATGCCATAACTATTCTCTGGTTATGTATAAGATTTGAGACTTTCAGATTAATAGAAGTCAACCTATTTTCATCTCTTTGTAAAAAACTATGCTAAAACACTCAGGCATGGAGTGTCCAGTCAAGGGTTGTTATGTTGTTGTAATGTAGGTTTGATTGTAGCTATATTGTGACTAGTTTTAGTCAGCTTCCTTGTAATCTTTTTCCCTCTTACACTGAATGGCTCGGGCATGGAGGATCCAGTCGATTTGTTGTAGCTGCATGGTGATGTAGGTTTGATCATTGTGCTATTGTAACTGTGTGTTTTGGACATATTTCAGTGTTTGGAACTTGAGCTTAAGAGTGATCTTGAGTCTGAGTTTTTCTTCTCCAAGCTACTTGAAGGCATGATGCCCATAGCAGTCTTGTCCACCTTTCTAACTAAGTCTTTCCTCTGCTCACACTTAAACTCAATTCACCGACTGAAGTTAGCTATGGCCCTCACTTCCCTGTACATTTCTTGTCCAATTCTATGTTGAACATCATTCATATATTGATTTTTGTCCATTGACCTCCACTCATATAAACAAAACATCCACCAAAAAACTTTGATGGGTACTGGGCTCATCCTCCTGCAATCTGAGGGTGACTATCAGTGCTAACACAATCTGACCTCGGAAATAAAAGGTGAAGTATTCAGCTTACACTCTGTCATCTAAATCCTGTCAAGTAGATCCAGTGCATACTTGGTTTGTGCCATCTTGATTCCTAAAGTAGACTATGATACCTAAAGACCAAGAAAATAATGTAACAAACCCATATCACTCGTGGAAAATCTATCATGCAAGGCAGTCTTAACCCATGCAATCTCTGATAAATCACTCCCTATGATCAGTAAGTAATCTACGTATAGAAAACTCAGCAAACGAGAGTCATCATGGTGAAGCATATAAACATTCAGATATAACTTACATCTATAAATCCTTGAGAAAGAATAAAAGAATCCATTTTTGCATTCCAAGCGCAAGGAGCTTGTTTGAGCCCATATAATGATTTATTTAACCTGCATACAAGAGAGGAGTCATGAAAATACCCATGTGGTTGGTCCATATATATATCCTCCTTTAGATATCTGTGAAGAAAAACACTCTTCACATCCAAGTGATGGACTTCCTAGTGTCGAGAAGCTGCAATGGCCAAAACTAGCTTGATGGAGTCCATTTTTGCAGCTGTTGCAAAAGTCTCGGTATAATCAATGCCATGTACCTAAGAGTAGACTTTAGAAACAAGCCGAGATTTATACTTATTGATCTCACCATTTGACACCATCTTTGTCTGAAATATCCATCTACATCGAACAAGATTTCTTCCTTTCGGAAGTGGAACCAAATCCTAGGTTTGGTGCTCCATGAGAGCACTGTACTCCTCATCCATAGAAGATTCCTAGAAGGGGTTTCTCGTGGCCTCCATATATGACTGTGGATCTACTGCAAGTGACATATAGCAATGTATGGGAAGAAACTTCTCTATTGCATCCAAGGTAGTGGGGGCCTCGAAAAACTATGATCTAGTCCTCCTCGGATCCTTTAGATTGCCGACTAGTTCACCAACATCATGCAAAGTATTTTTGGCCCAGACTGGTAGGGGATCCGGAGCAGCCATGACCTTCTCATAAACCTATGAATATGATCCAAATACATGCTCATCATAATTATTTGAATTTCTCGAATGAGCATCAAAACCCTATTCAATTGTTTCATCCAAAAAATCCCTGGCAGACTGATCTAAAACTGCATGTAGTTGACCCTCTTCGAACTTCACACTTCACTCAATGAAAAGTGAATCAATAGAAGTTTTTAGAATCCTATAAACTTGAAAACCTTCAGGGTATCCAAAAAATATGCATTCAACACTTTGAGGATTTAGTTCCCTTCGTTTATCAGATGGAATATGGGCCCATGCACGACAACCAAAAAATCTGAAATGATAGACTTTTGGTTTCTTACCGCACCAAGCTTCAAAAGGAGTGATTCCCTTCAGTGATTGTGAGGAACATAGTTCTGAATGTATGTTTCACAATTTATGGCTTCAGCCCATAGCTTCAGAGCCAATGATTTCGACTGTAGCATGCAATTTTCCATCTCTTTCAGTGTCCGATTCTTTCCCTCGGCAGCATCGCTCTACTGCGGTGTGTAAGGCACTGTATGTTGGATCTCGATTCCCTATTCAGAAAAAATTTGTTGCATATCTTTGTTAAAATACTCACCTCCATTATCACTATGAAGGATATTAATCCTTCCCTCAGACTTATTCTCAACGAGTTCTTTAAATTCTTTAAAATATTGAAAAACTTGAGATTTCAATGTCAAAAAATACACCCATGTGAAGCGAGAGTAGTTGTAGTGTCCCCAAGGCCGAGCCCCGTAGTGAACCATGTTATGAAAAGAATTGTAATTATGATTTATAGGCTGGTGAGCTGAGTTCTTATAAGCTAGAGGCTTATGTGTTGTTAGGCCAGGGAGCCTAAGTGTTGAAGGCCAGGAGCCTACTGTTGTATATGTAATCACACAGAACAATTAATAAAATATAAACACCGCCATGTGCAGACCGACCACGATGAATGAGTGAAGGGGCACTGAGAATTCATAGGATGGGTAAGGAATTAGGGGCTGGAAGGTGGGAAAAGGGGCTAAGTGTTGATCCTAAGGGCTAAGCCTAGGGGGCTTAAGCCTTGGGAATAATATTTTAATATTATTCCAAAAGACATGTGCATTTTTTGTTTTATCCTAAGTGTTGGCAAGGGAGGACGGACAAGGGTGATGCATGCTGGTGGAACACATGCAATTCCATGGGTGACAAGTGTCAACCCCGACGCATGTTAATAAACGGCTAGGGTGAGCCGTGAGAAAGGTTCCTCTTCCTCCATTCAAACCTGAATTGTCCTGAGGGTGAACCATGTGACCTCTGCAAGAGACCCTCGTGCAATTCTGCAATGGGAAAAAGCATGTGTTTGTTTCCTGAAAAGCCCGGTTCATCCTCCATGTTCTGCACCAAAGAGTCTGTGTAATTCCCTGCAGAAATTGCTTCTCACTCAATTCTGAAAATCAACACAGTGAGACCTTGTTGCCATTGTTGAGCTTGTTTGAGAAGTCTGAGTCTGTATTCTCGATTGACTGTAGTGCTCATGCAGAGATAGATTGCGCGTGAATTGCTGTCCAGTGCAGGTGGTAATTGAGCCTGTGTGTGATCTCTCTCTAGGTGAGGGAGGTGGATGTTGTTGGAAGAGGTTTCTTCCAAAGAGTGTCCAGCACCAGCTTCAGGCTCTAAGACTTCCTGATCCGGCCTGTTGCCGAGAACTAGAGAGGGAGGTTAACACCGATGGACTGTTCTTGTGAAGGTGTATACTCCCAGGCGGAACAGGCATGTGGGGAATGAGAGTCTGGTAGTAGTGGGCGTAAGATGGCATCCTGGGAAGAATCCTTCCAGATTCTAAGTGTTTTTTTCCATGTAACCTCAACCTAGCTAAGATTCCTTGCCTTGGGGTGGAGCTTAGTCCCAGCTCGAGGGTGATCCACTACTGAGCTGATGAGCAATGTGGTCTAAGGCTGGGATGTTCGTGGAAGGCCTGCACTTGGTTGGTGGAATCTACCATTGATAAAGATAAGTATATGTTTATGTTTTACTCATAGATTGCATGACTCTATTGCTTATGTTATCATGATTTCCGCTGTGTATATGAATTAGTATGAAATGCTATGGTTTGTAAATTATAGCAATGAATAATATGTGTACTCTGAGCTTGAATGTGTTTATTTTCTTAAATGCATGTGGATTGAATAACACCTATATAGAGTGGTGTTAAAGTTTCCTTTTTAGAGCGATTAAACATAGTATCATCAGAGTGGCGCAGCGGGTGCGCTACAGTTTGGTATCAGAGCGATTAAACAAAGTAGTAGAAAAGGTGTGCTACAGTAGTTGTCGATAAAAGTGAGTACATACTGATATTTTTTTATTGAGGGCTCGAGGAAGGGTCTCATGAAATCACTATGAATCATCTGAAGAGGTGAGGATGTCCTCCATTCTTTTCCTTTGTCAAATTTTTTCTTGGGATGCTTACCAAGAATGCAACCCTGATAGATCCCATTGGAAAATTTGATTTGAGGCAAACCGATTGCCATGTCTTCTTTGCTAATTTGATTCAAGTACATGTAATTAAGATTCCCAAATATATCATGCCATAGCCTTCTCTCTTCATTAGTATGAGTCAAAAAATTTGTACATACATATTTGGGAATGAAATGAGAGAAGGAATACAACTGAGAGTGATGATCTGCAACACCGTGAGCTACCCAGGACCTTGGTTTTAAGTCCAAAATATCCACTGAAACCGAATAGAATTTGACCTTTCTTCCAGAAATTGAATGTGTGATTTGATATATGTAAATCAAGTTCATGGAAAACGAGGGGGCATGCAACACATTATCAAAATATCCCTTCCAAAGAAAGTATGCATTTACCACATACCTCAATCGATGTGTCATCTCCCATGAGAATAGAAGGTCATGTGCACTCTTCGATGGACGAGAATGATTCTTTATTTGCAACCATATGATTAGAAGCACCTGAATCAAGGATCCAAGTGGATGGGGAGGATGTGACAACCATCAGAGCGTGACCATCACGAGATTTTTCTCTTCCTTCAGTCGATATTTCTTCATCCTTCTTCCTTGCATTTACCAGGACCATCAGATTGTTTTGCTATAGCATCTTCACCTTCTCATTTATAGTTTTCCTCATACAAGAATCTTCAAGATGATAACCTTTGTGAAAATAGTTGCACTTAGATATTTCCTTTTTCTTCTTCCCTTTGTGATTTGAAGAAGATTCATCCGCCAATTTCGAGAACTTTTCCTTTCTAGCCTCAAGGTTTTTTCCTTTTCCCTTTTTCCGATCTTTGAAATTTGGTTTGCTTGCTTCATTTTCTACAAGAGAATGATCTCTCGAACCCTTTATGGATCCCATGTAAACTAATTTTTCCTTCTCTTGAGTTAGTGATTCAACAAAATCATCTAAAGAGGACATTTTCCACTTCGGAGTTGTTAATTTTGAAGCATGAAACAAGGAAACAAAAACTGAATAATTTCGGGACCTAGCTTTTAGAGAATGGAAAGGATGAGATGCTCATATTTTTTCACTACTTTTCAATATTTAAGATGAAGTAAAAGATATTTAAATTTTGTAAAATACTCTTGAAAAGAATAAAAATTTGACGGATTCAAACCTATGAGCTTTATATCCAAACTGTAGGCTCGAAGTTCATCCTGTTTACCGAACAACTCTTCCAACTTGGTCCAGACCTCATTGGGGGATGATGTGGTGTCAACATGGAACATCAAGTCTCTTGATATGGAGAGACATATCAACCCAAAGGCTTTATCCATTCGATTGAAATACTTTTCCTTCTCCACATCATTCGTTGGCTCAACTTTTGTACCCATTGTTATCCGGTAGAGACCTTTACTTCAGAGAGGAAGGGTGATATCGGATTTCCATTCAAAGTAGTTGAATGGAGTTAGGAAAACATGCTTGGGCTTAAGGCATTGATCCATTTATTTTCATTTCTTCCTTTGATGATATTTCACCTATAAATAAAACTAGTATACCTATCCCTCTGATTCCTTGAGGCTCTGATACGATGTAAAATTCTGAGACCCGAGAGATCTAGAATTCGATGAGAAAAACAATACTAATCCAATGAATTTGAAAATAAACAAACTAGAGAATAATTTACTCCACAAGAATGAATGTATTCACAATATCTTGAAAATTACAATGAGATCAATCCAATATGTAGAGAGGAATTGATCTTGTCACTAATAATATCAACTACCACTAAAATCAGTGTAAAAATGGCTAAAGAACATGCCTAAACCTCTAAAATAGATAACCCACACCTAACATGAGTATGATAGGCTGACAAGTGCAAGTTTACTAACTGATTAGCTAAACATGCAAAGTTTACTAAAGAAAGGGGGTAAATCCCTAAAATCAAGGGACAATTTCCTTGATTTAAGGAGGAAGTGTGCTCTACTTCCTTTAGGTGTTTAAACTTTGCATGACTGTTGGAAAGGAGTTATTAAGTGGAGTTCTAACTAAAGAACTCAAATTTAACTCCCTAAACTTAAGGAAAACTCCCTAAAATCAAGGAAGGTGTCTCCTAACCTCTCTAGAAAGTCAAATTAAGTGAGGAAAAATGCATTGGAATGCATTAACCAAGGTATAGGTTCCTAAGACAAGTAATAAACCCAGGGAAGTTAGGATTATTCTCTAACATGACCCATCTGTGAATGTCACCAACAAGAACCTCCTACCGAGGTAGTCCAAAAAAACTACCGCATTGCACTAGACTCCGAGTCAAGGATGATAGACCTTGTGCAAACCCTCTGCAACGTGAGGATGGTGGGAAGAGGGGTTGGGCCATTGGTTAGTTTGAGGATCAATAAAAAGATACAACAAAGATTGTTTTGAAATACCCAAGTCTCTAACTTGGTTTCTATCCAGTCTAGTCCTGTAAAACTCGAACATTCTAGCCCTATATTCAAAAATAGAAGTCAATTTCCCTTGGGCACTTGCAATGGACCTCACAATGACGCCCAATGAAGTGGCCAAGGGCTCTCTTCTAGGTTCTCTAGTCCCCCTTAATTCATTTAAAAATGTTCTCAATGTGGGAAACGCCTCATCAATCTGTGTGTTTATGTTGGGTGGTTGTGGTGGGTTGGCGTTTTCCTCACCTTGGTCTAGTTGTGGGTGGTTTACATTGTCTTTGGGTTCCATCTTAATAATATATGTTGCAATTTAATAAGGCAATTTAATAAGTTCAGTTATGACAAAGGTATTACAAACAACCATTTCATTTCAGGATACTAGAGGAAAGAAAAATTAGAAACAACTCATGAATGTAGAATATGATGCAATGATGAAGAACCAAACATGGGAGCTTATGTCATGTCCTAAATGAATAAATGTTATAGGGTTCCAAATGGGTTTATAAGACAAAATTTAATTCAAATGGGGCCATAGAGAAATTCAAATAAAAAATGAATACTATTCAAATAATTATTTATGTTGCTTGAGGCTTTAGCTAGCATATTCATCAAATATATGTTGAGAATACATTATTCATTAGGAATATCCATGAATAAATATATATGGAGCAATCCCTTATTTTAGTGTATAAAAAAACATTCTCACTTTTTTTACATGTTGAAGACAATCTAAATTTTCATGCAGACAAAAAAAATCAAGCATAAGTGGCTTGAGTTGGTGGTAAGATCCTATGCTTTGGTCCTCCTTTATTCCTCTTCACTTGCTCAATCAAAGAAAAACATGAAGAAAAATGCGAGGAACAATATGTAAATGGGCACAAATCGCGCATGCAGTCCCTTAAAATAGGGCACAACATGAACGTATGTGTGTTCCTAGGAATGCACACGCATTCTTAAGAACATGCGCACATTCCTACCAACGTGCCTATGTGGAACTCTAAGTGCTCACCCCCTTGCCACTTTTTTGTCCCCTTGCCACTTTTTTGTCCACCTATCTATTACACTCACCGGTTTATGAATTTTCATTTTAGAAACAATTTTTGATGTACCCTTGCCACATGTTTGGCTACAATGTTTACTTAATAAAAAACTTCAAGCTATAGTCATTAAGAAAATCATGATAGATATTCATTAACTATATTTTAAAAAGTAAATTTTTTTATTCTCTAAGATTATAAGATAAAACTTGTTATCACTTACATGAGTCAAAAATCTATAAAAGAATACAAGCATTCCATTTCTCTTGAAGTGTTTAATCAACTTCATACCATTTTCATCTATCCCAAACCTTCAAATTATTTATGTTAAATTTAATGTTGATTTAAGATAATTCTATAGTAGAGATCTAAATCATTCAATACATTATTCTCTATTCATTTACTAATTTATGGAAAATAAAATAATTGATTATATTTATCTCATTATATATTTAAATTATTTTTATTAATTTATTATAAATATTTATAATTAATAATATTATAATATATTTATTATTTTAAAAAATATTATACATTAATTAACATAAATATATTTTAATTTAAAAAAAAAAAAATTTTAATTTAGATAATACACTCTTTTTTTTTTTAATTTTATAATAATTTTAAATAATAATTAAATTAACATTTTAAATAAATAATATTTATAATAAATAAATCATTATAAATGAAATAAATAATATTTATAATAAATAAATCATTATAAATGAATATGTTAGATAAGTAACATTTATGATGAATGGCTACCACTAAATACACAAAATAAACATAATAACAGAAAAAACCACAAGAATAATTGTAATACACATCCAAAGCAAAGGCATATATTTAAATGTATCAAATACATGGAAATGTTCTTCTATTGCAAATTCAATATATATATATATATATATATATATATATATATATATATATAACTTGGCGTATATATATCAAATGCATGTCTTTAAAGTTGTCCGTGCAACCCCAGTGCTGGAATAACAAATAATAAAATTTAACAACATAAACTGTGTTAGAATGATATTTTTATTAGTAACAAATAGTAAAATTTAACAATAAAATGTGTTAGAATAATATTTTTATTAGTAACAAATAGTAAAATTTAACAATATAAATTCAAGAAATTTGAGATTTAAATGATGAAGTAGGTAATTTGTTCATCTTAGGTTGAAATTGTTTGGTATCGTTGTTTGGTTTTATAACCTGTAGAAATATAAGAATAATATAAATTTGAGGATGTTAGAAAATAAAGAAATCATAATGGTGAATTTATCAAATGTGACACATATTTGTGTATGTGGAACACTGAATGAGAAGGTTGCCTCTATTGTTGTATCAGTGAGCCTATAACGTTGTACTGGTGATGGAGACAAACACTTATGCATTTATTCACATAGACGGTATGTTATATGGACATAGCAACTACAAAACATGAGACAATAAAATATCGATATAAATACATAGAATAATATATAAATATATTAAAATGAAGAACATAGAGATGGCTACGATACTAACCTCCATGAATCTCTAGTGTCCACTGGCCTCCATAGGCCCGTAGCAAGTCTTCCCACAACTAGAGAATTTGTGCGGATCACATGAACAACTCCTCTGTCCATGTGCTCTCTCCTTGATGCACTCTTCTCTGGGGGTTGAAGGTCACTAGCAAGAACCTTCTACCGATATAGTGCAACAAAACTACCATGTTGCAGTAGACACTAAGTCAAGGATGATAGAGCTACTTGTGCCTTCTGCAATCCCTTTACAATGGGAGGATGTTGGGAATGGGGGTGGCGCAGGCGCACTCCTCAGAGCACGTCCGCTTCCTCAGGACCTTCTTTCTCCTCGGCCCGAAGAACTTGAATGTTTTTCTAATTCCCTATTGGGAATTTTCCTTACCCACAACAACTCTTCAAAGATCTCCCTTAACGGTCGAGAAATCGGAATTCGCGATTTCACGAATTTTGTGGTCGCGTGCCTCATGCCTCATGATTCTCCGAACTCTGATGCGAGTCAATGTTGACTTTCTCTCCTGCTATCGGAGTTCTCCCTATGGGGAAATCGCTACTTGCGACGTCAACAAATAAAACTTCTGAACTCCGAACCCCGATGCGCAGATATTCCGATACACACATGGAGGTTGACTTTTCCACCTCCCGTCACTTCTATCAGAATTTCGGCATTCGTGGGATCGCGAATCCTGATGCCAAAGGATTCGGGACTTACCTTTTCTCGATCCCCGATATGGTATGCCACCTGTCCTCCAGTAACCTTGATTATGGCCCACACGATCCTTCCGTCGGAATATCGCATTTCGCGATTCCAAGCGGCAAGTGTTTCTTACCTTCGAAAACTCCGATGCCCCGAACGCCGACTCCTCGGGATCTCCTGACGCGTGTCCCACACGATGGACAGTTCTAAGCCTATTGGGATATCGCGTTTCGCGATATCGCAACTCCTAATGCAATCCTTTGGAGTTTCAACTTGTGAACCCCTGATACCCGATGTCACGTGTAAATCCAACGATCCTTGTGGCTCAGGGTCGATGGCTCTGCTTTCTCCCTGAACTTCAAACCTCTTCCACACTTACATTGTATCCTCCCTACACTTTCGTGAGATCCAACGGTCCACGGAACTTCGCGAAACCTTCTCAAGGGATTTTGACCGTCTGCTCTTCCCTTTGTGAATCCACGAAATGAAGAAGTATCTCCCCACGGGACTCGTTTGCTCGCTCGCCAACCTGTGACGCTTCCGTTGGACTTCCAATAGCAGCTTCTCTATGCTTACCCTTCAGTGAATTTGAAGGCTTACTCCTCCTGAGCTTGTTCTCAACTTCTCAAGTCCTTCTGAAAACTTCTTGCGCGCACTCCTTGCGGCAACCCTTCAACCTCGACTAAGTATTGAAGTTCTCTCAACTCTGCGCACTCCTGCAGCAGCAGTCCTTCAGTTCCTTGCTCATGTTCGCAACCCTGAGACCTTTAACCTTGCTTGTGCACTCCTTGCACGGCACTGTGCCTAACTGCACTTATGAGGAAATGAGAACAAAAGCTGTCTCTAATTGAACCCTTTCTGTCAACACACTCCTTGCGGACAATTCGACTGCACTCCTTGCAGGAATCCTCTGGTTCAATTAGAGAAACAATTGAAACTCATTCTATCTCCCTCTCAGACTTCAATTCAACCATGAATCACATACACAGCATAGAACAACAAATGTATGACAGGAAGCAAACATTCATGAGCATAACATCAATACAAAGAGAAATAACACAAACCATGAATTTGAATCAAATCTTCTTCTATTAATTCAAATGTCTGTACATGGGTGTTCTTCATACAGTGCTCTACTTGCTCTTGCTGTTCCTGAATTGATAATCTAATCATACAATGATACAATGAGGGTGTCTATATCCGTTTTCCCTCTTGGACTCTAAGCAATCAAATCTAGAATTAAATTCCTATCTACTAGCATTAACTATTTTAAATGTCGACTATCTACTAAAGGACGACAGCTATCCGCTCAAGGTCCATTTACAATGTACAAGTGCTCCACCTCTTAAATGACTCATTTAAGATTTTGCGCAACAGTCCCAAGGCATTTTCAAAATTTGTGTTGGCTTGTCCAACTGTCTTCCGCTCCACGTTGGCTCGCTTGATGTGTTGGTGATGCTCCTGCATCAGGGGGTTAGGCCATGATCTGGGGGGATGAGGACCTAACATGGGATCATGCCTATCATGCTCTTGGTCCTGTACAGACACTCGATCCACCCCCTGGAAGTCACCAATGTCGAAATAGTTCATATCAAGACCCAAAATAATTTTTTCTCATAGTTTTCTAAAAATATATAAAGGCACCTCCTTGTTATTGCAAGGAGGTTTATCAAATACCATGAACCACTTATCCATCCAGTTATCATTAAAATGCGGGTGGATACACCAGTCCATACAAATGTGTTTCTTGTTGACATGAGGTTGTTGTCTAGTTTGAGAATCAATAAAAAGATACAACATAGATTGTTTTGAAATACCCAAGTCTCTAACTTGGTTTCTATCTAGTCTAGTCCTGCAAAACTCGAACATTCTATCCCTATATTCAAAAATAGAAGTTAATTTCCCTTAGGCACTTGCAATGGACCTCACAATGACGTCCAATCACTGCTAAGTTCTCTGATCCCCCTTAATTCATTTACAAATGTTCTTAATGTAGCCAACCCCTCATCAATCTGTGTGTTTATGTTGAGTGGTTGTGGTGGATTGGAGTTTTCCTTTCCTTCATCTAATTATGGATGATTTACATTGTCTCTAGAGTCCATCTTAATAATAAATGTTGCAATTTAATAAAGCAATTTAATAAATACACGACAACCACTCAATACACAAAATAAACATTCCAGATGGATGGATACCACTTAATACACACAATTAACATAATATAAAAAAAAAACCAATTGTATTACAAATCCAAAGCAATTCCATAGCTAAGCATATATGTTCATATATATATGTATCAACTCCATAGCGAGGCATATATATATATATGCCTTAACTTCTCCATGCAACCCCATTGCTGGAATAGCAAAGAGAAGAATACTTGCCTTGCAGATCCAGGGTATATATATATATATATATATATATATATATTCAAAGTCCTCCGGACAGCCTCAGGGCTGGAGTAGCAAAGAGCTCAAAGCGTCGTGACATCGTTACGCCAAACGATTCACTCATATTCAGCTCCTCCTGGATTCCATCCTTATATTCCAAACTCCAATTGAAGCAATGCATCAAATGGGAAAATGCAACGCTGACTACTTCAAGAGCCAAAGCCATCCCKGGGCATCCTCTCCTGCCAGATCCGAAGGGAATGAGTTCAAAGTCCCGACCTCTCACATCTACATTTCTATTTGTGCCATCCGGCTGCATAAACCTCTCCGGCTTGAACGCCAAAGCGTCCTCTCCCCACACAGCCGGATCTCTGCCCATCGCCCACGCGTTCACTATGAGCCTCGTTTTAGCAGGAATTAGGTATCCCGCCACAGTGCACGCGTTCGTTGACTCGTGGGGAAGCAGCAGTGGAACTGGCGAATGCAATCTCAGCGTTTCCTTCACCAGGCATTGCAGGTACTCCAGAGGTGGCACATCACACGGTTTTAATCGGCCATCATTGCCCACCGTTGTGTCGAGCTCTTCCTGCACCCTCTTCATTACAGCAGGATTCTTCAACAGCTCTGACATTGCCCATTCCAAAGTAGTTGCTAACGTATCAATTCCAGCAGAGAACATGTCGAGAAGAAGGGCCTTTATTTCGGTCCTGCTTAATTTTCTGTCTTTGGCGTTGGCCCAAGAGATGTCGAGCAGCACATCTACAAAATCGTCTCCGCGCTGGCCGTTTGCCTATTTCTTTTCAAAGACTATTTATCAAAATGAATCCATTTTTTATTCTTTGTTTGACTATATCAATATTAGAACGTTGTAGGATGATAAATGAATCCATTGATTATTATTTGTTTGACTATATCAATATTATAACATTTCTTATTATTTATTTGACTATATCAATATTATAACATTGTAAGGATTATTTTCGAAATCATTTATTAAAATAATCCAGGGTGTTTGGATTATTTTCAAGATCATTTATCAAAATTAATCTATTTTTTATAATTTGTTTGATGTATTCTAGAGGCTTACATCTATTAGAAATTGGATACAATTAATGATTTTTTAATTATAAATCCTAATTTTATGGCTAGCCATTGAAGATGTTAGCATATTCTTTTTCGTCCTCCCAAATCAATGAATGAAATTCATCTTCATAATTTCTTTTCATTTTTAAATGCTTACCTTTCTTTATTTACTTTTTCACATTTATTTTATATAATTAATAATTTACTGACCACATTGGTTAAGCTATGCCAAGATTGGGCGGGGTTTTAAATTTCAATTTGATTTTTTACAAGTGTAAAGAATGACACATTTCTATTAACTAAGGCATTTCAGATTTCATGTTTTTTTATTAATTAATACTTTTCTGAGATTTCACTCATTTTTATTAACTAAAACGTTTCACATTTCAGATTTCACTCATTTTTATTAACTAAAACGTTTCACATTTCAGATTTCATACAAGAATATGCAAGGAGACACAACTATATAGATGGATGGATGTTATTCAAGAACAATCAACTCCATATTAACACATTGGCTGCTTGGCTCCATAAACATAGTGACTCGCAACATGTAGCTAGGACAAGAACCCTACTGCCTAGAAATCGTAGCGATAATCCTTTTACTTATCAGTCTGCGATAATTCTTTTACTTATCAGTCTGCAAGGTGCCTATGGTATGTACAATTGATTTAATTTTATATTGGGTAATCATTGAGAATATGTAATTGGTTTGGTTACTGTCTATCTGAGGGATTATTTCATTATTTCATTTATAAGAAGAAATTCAAATTCTAGGTCTTGTGACCTCACCAATTGATGCTCGTTAAAAAATAACATTCGATTGTTTATGATGTTCAATGCTAAGTCTTGCAACCGTACCAATTGATTAATCATAAATTGATTGTCTAAATTTAAAAAATCTGGTGAGACCTCCCCAAAGATCAAGAAGCCCACTGAATATGGATCGCATGAAGTTTATTTGTTGTGTATTGATGGTCCTATCTGTGATGTTCTTGAAAACAACGAGTGCATGTTTGTAACACCCTGTTTCCCCCAGTCTGTAAAAATAACTATATTGGCCGAGAACTATGGCAAACTCAAAGATGTGAATGTTTGATTTGACAGACCTTTGTATATAAGGTTGATGAATGTAAATTTTGTTATGAATATGTGTTGCATGACTGCTGGGAGGGGGATGTGCTAAAAGAGACCACGATGGCTAATGGGAGGTGGTGGAAGGGACCTGGAATGGTTGCGTCAACTTCCACTTAGCCAGTACTGTACTGGTTTTTACTTGCTCGAAGACCAAAGCAACTCTCTGACCCTGGAATGGATTTCCCGTCAGATTAGTAGGTGGGGAGGCTCCTCAAGAGTTAATGAGGGGATGGGGGTGAACCGCCCATCCATAAAAACTCTCAGACCTGACCACGGATGAGTAAATTCGCGCCACACACAATCTTGCAGAGAAAAAGGCAAGAGAGGAAGTGTGGCAAAGGGTGGAGAAAAGAGGGAGAGTGCATGACAGGGATCGTGGAAGAGAACTAGAGAAACTCTAGAAACACAAGGAGTTATGAACATAAGAGAAGGAGAGTAACCTTCGTCCTGGAATTATTTTTCTGTATCAGGAGAAGGAGAGTAACCTTCGTTCTGGACTTTCGTTGAGATGGAAGTAAGAGACTGAATCTGAAAGCATCGCGGTCTAGCTCGGGAGTGGCTAGTGGTAAATCTGTTTTGAGTCACTGAGCCTACGGTTGGGTGGAAATGAACACCCCTCTTAGTTGTTGCATCACGCCTGGTGGATCTGATAAGTGTTTTATGCCTTGTATTTTGAATTGAATTATCATGAATACATGCTCATGTTTATACGCCCATAATGATTTCTATGTGGAATGATTGCCTGGTGTTTTAGACTAGAAATAATGGATGCATGTGTACACTTAGATGCCATAGTTGGTTTCTGTACAAATGATTAAGTATGGGGCATGAGTTCGCTCCACCGAGAGTCGTCTTGTTTGTTTGATTCTCGTAATGTTCTAGGAAGGCACCTCGAGAGTACTCTTCCCTTGGAATTACCCCATAAACCTTAGAACCGCACCGAACCTTTACCTAGAGACTCAACTAGGAACCGTCTGAAGGTTCACGCAATCTGGGTTTGGAAACCTTATGCAAAAAAGAGTAGCTCTCTAAGGTCTCAGAGTCGTGGGAGTTTGAATCTCCGGGAGATTGAATATCGTGAATATTGTGATTCAAGCTCAGAAATGATAGCGAGTACAATTATCGAAAGAGAATACCCCATTGTTTGGTAGACGAATGGTCGGAATCCTTTCAGAAATACCCAAGATCTGTCAAGAAAAACCCACTTGCCCTAAGTTGGGTCGCAAAATGCGTGTTTCATTAAGCAGTGGGAAAATCTGGGCAGCCAGAATCTACGCACCCAGATCTACGGCCAAGGTTCCANTATACGGTCAAGGTTGGGTTTTAGACCCCCTTTTCCTATTTACCTTTAATAGGGGAGGGTCTGGAATTGGCGGCTTAAAGCAGGTCCCCCTTGTCCAGGACCGTAGATCTAAGAATCCGTCGGAGCTTTATTGACCGTCGATCTTAACCTTTGCATAGGCAGGAGAGTGGACTTGACAACGTCCTGCAAGTCCCGAAGTATTTGAAACCGTCCATCGACACAGGACACGTGGCAATCATGTAGCATTTTGTTGACTTGTGACTTGGAGTGGTCAAGGGTAGAACTGCACGAACTCACAATTCGTGAAATCACAACGTGATCATCGTCATTGATCCATGAGTGATCTGGACCATCCATCGGAGGAGACACGTGGTCAGCAGTCAGAGTTTGGGGAAAGCTCCAAAATCCCATGAACCATTAGATCTTGTAGAACAACAAAAATGATTAAGACTAAGTGTCTTTCAACGACCTTAAGCTCAGGAGGGATAGCGACCGTCAGATCTAGATCAACAAGGGTCATTGATCTCATACACAAATTTCCATATTGGAATTGGGGATTCTATCCCTTGAGGAAAAGCGAAAAATTTTCTTTTGCCATAGTGGGTATGTGACAAATTGGTATCAAAGCATGGTTACAACACTTGGCTTGCTTGGTCTCATGAACGAGTTGCGCAGAAACTCCAGTTGAAGTACTCTTAAAAGGAGTAACCCTCTATCTTAACCCCCTTTATCAAAAGTCAAAGTTAAGAATGAAAATTCCTATTGTGTGTATGCATTTGAAAAATATGAATTATGTGTTGGTTATGAATGAATATAAATATTGACTAACAATAAGTGTTTTTCCTGCACACAAGCAAACGATCAACTGTGGGAAACTGCAGTCGCATAGAATGGTGAAGCACCACGAAGTGGGGAATGGCTCCCACAATAGAGACAAAGAGTCTGGTGAAAGGAGGGCAGTAGAGACCCCTCCAGATCTAGCTGAGACTGTGAGGAGCCTCATGGTCGAACTACAAAGCTCCAAGGCCGACAACGAGAGGTTGTTAAAAGAGCAAGAGAAGCAAATGGAAATTAATGCAGTCTTGCTGCAGAGCTTATCCGACATACAAAGACAACTGCAACTTTGAACTAACACTAGTCATGCGGATCGATGACAAACAAGGAAAAGTCGAAGTCCACCTGAGATACAGAAACGTGATCTTTTAAGTGGCCACACTGGGAAGATCACCTCGAGAAAGCTCCACCCCAGAGATAAGGGACAAGCATTGGATGATTCCTCTGGAAAGAAGCGAAAGCATTCCAAAAGTCATAATCTTGAAGAATTCAAGAAGGCCAAACCACCCTCTTTCGATGGTGAAATAAAGAAGGGGGAGGAAGTGGAGGCTTGGCTGCTTGGACTAAAGAAGTATTTCAGAGTCTATGACTTCTCAGAAAACTTGAAGGCCCAAGTAGCCACTTTCAACTTGAATGGAAATGATTCCATTTGGTGGGAATACCTTAAGAATATAAAAGGGATTCACGAAGAGGACCTATCTTGGGAATGGTTTGAGAAATACTTCAGGAACAAGTATCTATCAGAAAAGTATTTGCAAAAAAAGACTAAAGAATTCTATGAACTCAAGCTAGGACAACTCACCATAGAGTAATATGTCAGCAGATTCCTCGAGTTGCTGAGGTACATACCCTATATAAAAGAAAAGAAGGCAAAGGTGCAATGATTCATCAGTGGACTACCTAAGGACTATCAAAACAGGATTGAGTTTGATGAGCCAAATACCCTAGAAGACACTATCTGAAAGGAAAGATATTTTTATGAACAGTTTGGGTATCGGACAAAACCTCGCGGAGACTGGAAGCAGAAGAATAGTTCGGGATTCCAGAAAAAGGGGTTTAAATCCCCAAGATTTAAAAACTATAAAAAGGACTCAAGGATGAGATTTCCAACCCGAAGCGTACACCATCAGAACTTTCCCTCCTAGAGTAGAAATAAACCTTCTAGATCTACCCCAAGAAAGATTGATAACCCAAAGAGAGAACCCTTGAAATGTTGGGGTTGTGGAGAAGAACATCTACTGAGGGACTGCCCGCACCGAGAACAGAATCGTCGTAGAATTTACAACGTTCAAGAATATACCACCATCAACAAAGTGGCTAGGAGTGTGCCACAAATTTATTTAGCCTTGGATAATAAACAAGCTGACCACCAAGCTTCAGTGGTGGAAATGGAAGGTATGATCACCAACCATCTAGTGTCTATTTTAATTGACCCTGGTTCAAATTTGAGTTATATAGCTCCTAAGGATATTGATAAGTGTAAATTACAACCACATAAACACACCAAGCCATGGTTGGTACAGTTAGCCACTGGCACCAAAAGAAAGGTAGCAAAGGTCATACGATCTCGCCAATTCACCATGGGTGAATTCCCCACCTAAGAAACCCTTAACATACTACCCCTAGGATCGTATGACCTGTTGATTGGTATGGAATAGATAGCCACATAATAAAGCCAGACTGGACTATTACCATAAAAACATAGAATGTGTAAGTGAAGAAGGAAGAAGGATAACCCTTCAAGGGATCCAAAAACCTGTCTCAGTGAGACGAATATTGACTTTTCAAATGAGAAAGTATTGTAGAAAAGGATGTCCACTATATGTGATATAGGTGTTGGAATCAGTTAAATATGAAAGACCAAGCCTCGAAGACCAACCCACACTAAGAGAATATATAGATGTATTTCTGGAAGGGGTACTGGGTCTACCTCTGAGAAGGGACATTAACTTCTCGATAGAACTTGCACCAGGAGCGGTGCCAGTATCCAGGACACCCTAGCATATGAGCATATCTGAGCTAGTTGAGATTAAATTACAACTAAAAGAAATGATGGACAAAGGCTATATCTGGCCCAGCGTGTCTCCATGGGGAGCACCAGTCCTGTTTGTGAAAAATAAAGACGGTACCCTCCGACTATGTTTATATTATAGACAACTCAATAAGGTAACCATAAAGAACAAGTACCCCTTACCCAAGATCGATGACCTATTCGATCAATTGAGAGGTGCTTCCATCTTCTCAAAGATTGATTTGAGATTGAGATACCATCAAGTCCGAATCAAGGGTGAAGACATCCAGAAAACTTCCTTCAGGACTAGATATGGTCACTATGAGTTTGTGGTAGTACCATTTGGATTGACCAATGCCCTTGCCACTTTTATGTGCTTGATGAACAATGTTCTCAGCAAATTCCTAGACAAATTTGTACTAGTTTTTATTGACGATATATTAATTTACTCCAAGAATAGAGAGGAACATGAGGAACATCTTAGACTTGTGCTCCAAGTGCTAAGAGAACATCAGCTCTATGCCAAATTTAGCAAGTGCGACTTTTTCCAGAAGAAAATACATTACTTGGGCCATGTCATATCTGAAGAAGGAGTAACAGTAGACCCTGACAAGATCAGGTCTATCATGGAATGGCCTACCCCAAAGGACGTTTCATATATCAAATCCTTTATGGGCTTAGCAGGATACTATAGGATATTTATAAAAGGATTCTCCAAGATTGGTTGTCCAATCACTACCCTCCAGAAGAAGGGAGCTAAATTCACGTGGATACAAGAATGTGAAGAAATATCTCAATCCCTAAAACATCTACTGACCCACACACCCATGTTGAAGATTGCCGATCCCAAAGTTGACTTCCTCGTGTGCACAGATGCCTGCAAGGAAGGGCTCGGAGGAGTCCTTATGCAAGGAGAATGTGTAGTCTGCTATGAATCATGAAATTTGAATGAGCATGAAGTCAACTATGTGACCCATGATCTAGATATGGCTGCCATAGTGCACACCTTAAAAATGTGGAGGCATTACCTCCTTGGAAGGAAATTTGTACTTATGACGGACCAGTGTGGATTGCGATATCTATTTGACCAACCAAAGCTCAATGCCAGACAAGCTAGGTGGATGGCCCTCCTTAGAGAGTTTGATTTTAAAATCAAACATATTAAAGGAAAGGAAAATAAGGTGGTTGATGCCCTTAGAAGAAGTATGAAAACAATTCACTTGGCAACGATGAGCACCTGCAAGACGAATGTCAAGGAAAGAGTTAGGAACGCACAAGAAATAGACACATTCTTCCAAACCGTGACCTCGTACCTGGAGAAAGAACCCATAGGGATAAAGTATGAAGGCTACCAGATGATAGATGGAGGTCTGCTAACTTACAGAAACAAATTGTATATTCCAGATTGTGATTATTTGAAGAGGTTCATAATGGATGAACTACATAAAAGACTGTATATTGGTCATCCAAGATACCAAAAGATGATCATGACTCCCATGAAACAATTCTATTGGACTGGATTGAAGAAAGACATAGCTGAGTACTTATCCAAATGCATAGAATGCCAACAGGTTAAAACAAAATGCCGACACCCAATAGGATTTTTACAACCTCTACCAATCCCATAATGGAAATGGGAAACCATCTCCATGGATTTCATCACTGGATTACCAACCTCAACCAAACAGAATGACACCATCATGGTAGTGGTGGATAAATTGAGCAAGTCCACTCATTTTATCCCCATCAAATTGACTTGCAAGGCAATAGACATCGCTAACGTATTCATGAAGGATATATTCAGACTACATGGTATGCCTAAAGAGATCGTGTCTAACAGAGACACGAAATTTACTTCCAACTTTTGGAAATCCCTGATGGTTGGCCTGGAGACCAAATTTCTGTTTAACACAACCTATCATCCCCAAACCGATGGACAGAGTGAACCAAATACTAGAAGATATGCTAAGGATGCATGTAATGCATCAACCCCAAAAGTGGGAAGATTACCTGCCACTGGTGGAATTCGCCTACAACAACGACTACCAAGAATCCTTGAAGATGAGTCCTTTCGAAGTCCTCTACGGTAGGCCATGCAACACTACAGACAGTTGGAGTAGTCACGCAAAAAAAATTACTATTGGACCCGAAATGTTGAAAGAAATGGAACAACAAGTGATTTAGATAAAACAAAATCTAAAGGTCGCTTAGAACAAACATAAAAGTTACGTTGACCGAAAGAGAACTCCAAGAAAATTCAAGACGAGTGACCACGTATATCTCAGAGTTAGGCCCAAGAAGATTTTCCTGAGGATGGGAGCTTGTGACAAGTTGGCACCTCAGTATTGTGGACCCTTTGAATTTTTAGATAGAGTGGAACCTGTAGCCTATAGGCTAGCACTTCCTCCCATAGTAAAAACACATAATGTTTTCCATGTTTCATTATTGAAGAAGTATGTACACGATTCGAATCATATAATCAACTGGTCTGTGATCCAGGTGGAACCAGAGGGAGAATAGCCTCCAGAACCTCAATGCATACTAGACAGAAAGGAAACCCCACTCAAGAGTCGAACCATTGCATAGGTCAAGGTGCAATGGAAACATTTTGGCCCAGATGAGGCTACGTGGGAAATGGAAGATGTCATGAAACATGAATATTTGATTTTGTTTACTTCTGTACATACATGTCATATTGATAGATAGAACATCAAGGATGATGTTCCTTTAAGGGGGAGGGAATTGTAACATCCTGTTTCCCCCAGTCTATAAAAATTTACTATAATGGCCGAGAACTATGGTAAACTCAAAGATGTGAATGTTTGATTTGATGGACCTTTGTATAAAAGGTTGATGAATGTAAATTATGTTATGAATATGTGTTGCATGACTATTGGGAGGGGGGTGTGCTAAAAGAGACCACAATGGCTAATGAGAGGTCATGGAAGGGACCTAAAATGGTTGCCTTAACTTCCATCGAGCCAGTACTGTATTGGTTTTTACTTGCTCGAAGACCAAAGCAACTCTCTAACCCTGGAATGGATTTCCTGTCAGATTGGTAGGTGGGGAGGCTCCTCAAGAGTTAATGAGGGGATGGGGGTGAACAACCCATTCGTAAAAACTCTCAGACCTGACCATGGATGGGGAAATTTGCGCCACACGCAATCTTGTAGAGAAAAAGGCAAGAGAGGAAGTGTGGTAAAGGGTAGAGAAAATAGGGAGAGCGTGCGACAAGGATCACGGAAGAGAACTAGAGAAACTATGGAAATAGGGAGTTTTGAACATAGGAGAAGGAGAGTAACCTTTGTCTTGGAATCATTTTTCTATATCAGGAAAAGGAGAGTAACCTTTGTTCCAGACTTCCGTTGAGCTGGAAGTAGGAGACTGAATCTCAAAGCATCATGGTCTAGCTTGGGCGTGTCTAGTGGTAAATCCATTTGGAGTCACTGAGCCTACTGTTGGGTGGAAACGAGCACCCCTGGTGGATCTAATAAGTGTTTTATGCCTTGTATTTTGAATTGAATTATCATGAATACATGCTCATGTTTATACGCCCATAATGATTTATGTGTGGAATGATTGCCTAATGTTTTAGACTAGAAATAATGGATGCATGTGTACACTTACATGCCATAGTTGGTTTCTGTACAAATGATTAAGTCTGGGGCATGAGTTTGCTCCACCGAGAGTCATCTTGTTTGTTTGATTCTCATAATTTTCTAGGAAGGCACCTCGAGAGTACTCTTCCTTGGGAATTACTCCATAAACCTTGGAACCACACCAAACCTTTACCTAGAGAATCGACTAGGAATCGTCCAAAGGTTCATGTGATCCAGGTCTGGAAACCTTATGCAACAAAGCATAGCTCTCTAAGGTCTCAGAGTCATGGGCGTTTGAAGCTCCGGGAGCTTGAATATCGTGAATATCGTGATTCAAGCTAAGAAATGATAGTGAGTCCAATTATCGAAAGAGAATACCTCGTTGTTTGGTAGATGAATGGTCGGAATCCTTTCAGAAATACCCCAGATCTGTCAAGACCAATGGATCTATCAAGTGAAACCCACTTACCCTAAGTTGGTTCGCAAAATGCGCATTTCGTTAAGTGGTGGACAAATTTGGGTGGCCAGAATCTACGTGCCTATATCTAGGGTCAGGGTTCAATTCCAGAGCCCCCTCGCCATTCTACCTTTAAAGCGGGGGGGTGGGGGTGTTCGAAATTGAGCGCGCAGGTTTCAACGACCTGGATTGGGGAGTTGGGATCTACGGTCAATGTTGGGTTCTGGACCCCTTTTCCTATCTACCTTTAATAGGGCGAGGGTGGGGTCCGGAATTGGCGGCTTAAAGCAGGTCCCCCTTGTCCAGGACTGTAGATCCAAGAATCCGTTGGATCTTTACTGATCGTCGGTCTTAACCTTTGCATGGGTAGGAGAGTGGACTTGACAACGTCCTAAAACTCCCAAAGTATTCATAACCGTCCATTGGCACAGGACACGTGGCAGTCATGCAACATTTCACTGACTAGCGACTTGGAGTGGTCAAGGGTAGAACTACACGAACCCACGATTCGCAAAATTGCGATGTGATCATGGTCGTTGATCCATGAGTGATCTGGACCATCCATCAGAGGAGACATGTGGTGAGTAGTCAGAGTTCGGGGAAAGCTCTGAAATCCCGTGAA
Organism: Picea engelmannii; assembly: GCA_009831015.1. Lineage (NCBI taxonomy): Eukaryota > Viridiplantae > Streptophyta > Pinopsida > Pinales > Pinaceae > Picea > Picea engelmannii. Next base: position 158,453 of record ML813483.1, on the reverse strand, counting down.
ACATTGGATCTTGTAGAACAACAAAAAGGATTAAGACTAAGTGTCTTTCAACTCCCTTAAGCTTAGGAGGGATAGTGACCGTCAGATCCAGATCAACGAGGGTCGTTGATCTCATACACAAATTTCCATATCAGAATTCGGGGATTCTATCCCTTGAGGAAGAGTGAAAAAATTATTTTGCCATAGTGGGTATGTGACACTGTTCCAAATTCAAGTACTTGTTTTCTCATGACAATTAATACCTAAAACAAATATTTATTAATTTATGGCATTTGGAGTTTATTTGGAGTCTTTTTCAAACCTCTCTTGCTATTGTTGCATGATAGATTTATATGGGGAGTTTTTAAAACTTCTCCGTCTCAAGTCTTTTCCGAAGTTCTCTTGTTGTATGATAGATTGTTGTATGATAGATTGGATTTGTTGGTATTTTTTTGCAAATTCTATATAAATTGCATCTTATTGCATCTTACATAATTAAACTAGATTGTATGTTAATTTATTACACTAGTTAAAACTTATAAATATTAAGTATTTGGTTAGTGCTCAATGGTATTAGCTTAACTTGTTGATTAAAATCTATAAATAAAATTATTCACAAATTTATTAAAATTACCATCCATATCATCCCTTAATTTTCCAAACAATTGAATATATATATATATAATCCCTTAATTTTCCAATTAGCAATTAGAGAAGACAATAGATTCAATTGTGGCATAACTCAGTCCAAAGATGATGCTAGAACTGTGCTTTGAACCTACACGAGTTACCTTCAAGTAACAATACTTTCAACTCTGAATTAAATCCAGCCATATATATATATGAATCTTCAAAGCCAAAATTAAAATCCAAGGTATATATATATTCAAAGTCCTGCAGATAGCCTCAGGGCTGGAGTAGCAAAGAGCTCAAAGCGTCGTGACATCGTTACGCCAAACGATTCACTCATATTCAGCTCCTCCTGGATTCCATCCTTATATTCCAAACTCCAATTGAAGCAATGCATCAAATGGGAAAATGCAACGCTGACTACTTCAAGAGCCAAAGCCATCCCTGGGCATCCTCTCCTGCCAGATTTGAAGGGAATGAGTTCAAAGTCCCGACCTCTCACATCTACATTTCTATTTGTGCCATCCGGCTGCATAAACCTCTCCGGCTTGAACGCCAAAGTGTCCTCTCCCCATGCAGCCCGATCTCTGCCTATCTCCTTGGAGGCAACTCTGGATTCCTTGCTCTCTTCGATTTCAAACGATATATGCAGAAGAAGAATAAGATCAAAACGAGTACCGTCATTCCAGCTGTGTCTGCTTTGGTAGCTAAACTCGTGAGCAAGTTCTCCTCTGAACCCATATTTCTCTTCAATAAAATGCAAGTTTGTATTTTTTTAAGGTATATAAAGATTCTTAAGATAAAGTGAAAAGGTCCCGTCAATTTAATTGTCTTTTTATATATGGTTGGGTCTCAATTGTCCAATCTGTCTTTATAGTGTATTATATAATAATAATAATAATAATCTACTGGTAAATCTACGAAGGTATACATACCCTACCCTCTTTAGATTTGAACCTGTGACTTCTTAAGAGGAAACACATGTTCTTAACCATTAGGCCCACTCAGGTTGTAAATGGTGTCACAGAATGGATAATTTTCAAGAACCATTTTTCAAAATCAATCCATTTCTTTTCAAAGACTATTTATCAAAATGAATCCATTTTTTATTATTTGTTTGACTATATCAATATTATAACATTTCTGATTATTTATTTGACTATATCAATATTATAACATTGTAA
>ML813483.1:145265-155711 GCA_009831015.1 Picea engelmannii | reverse complement strand
GAATATGTAATTGGTTTGGTTACTGTCTATTCGAGGGATTATTTCATTATTTCACTTATAAGAAGAAATTCAAATTCTAAGTCTTGTGACCTCACCAATTGATGCTCGTTAAATAATAGCATTCGATTGTTTATGATGCTCAACGCTAAGTCTTGCAACCATACCAATTGATTTATCATAAATTGATTGTCTAAATTTAAAAAATCCAGTGAGACCTCCCCAAAGATCAAGAAGCCCGCTAAATATGGAGCGCATGAAGTTTATTTGTTGTGTATTGACGATACTATCTGTCATGTTCTTGAAAACAACAAGTGCATGTTTGTAACACCCTGTTTCCCCCAGTCTGTAAAAATAATTATATTGGCCAAGAACTATGGCAAACTCAAAGATGTGAATGTTTGATTTGATGGACCTTTGTATATAAAGTTGATGAATGTAAATTATGTTATGAATATGTGTTGCATGACTACTGGGAGGGGGATGTGCTAAAAGAGACCACGATCGCTAATGAGAGGTGGTGGAAGGGACCTGGAATGGTTGCATTAACTTCCACCGAGCCAATACTGTATTGGTTTTTACTTGCTCGAAGACCAAAGCAACTCTCTGACCCTGGAATGGATTTCCCGTCAGATTGGTAGGTGGGGAGGCTCCTTAAGAGTTAATGAGGGGATGGGGGTGAACCGCCCATCCGTAAAAACTCTCATACCTTACCACGGACGGGTAAATTCATGCCACACACAATCTTGCAGAGAAAAAGGCAAGAGAGGAAGTGTGGCAAAGGGTAGAGAAAAGAGGGAGAGCGCGCGACAGGGATCATGGAAGAGAACTGGAAAAACTCTGGAAACACAGGGAGTTCTGAACATAAGAGAAGGAGAGTAACCTTCATCCTGGAATTATTTTTCTGTATCAGGAGAGGGAGAGTAACCTTCATCATGGAATTATTTTTCTGTATCAGGAGAAGGAGAGTAACCTTCATTCTGGACTTCCATTGAGGTGGAAGTAGAAGACTGAATCTCAAAGCATCATGGTCTAGCTCGGGGGTGGCTAGTGGAAAATTCGTTTTGAGTCACTGAGCCTACGGTTGGGTGGAAACGAGCACCCCTCTAAACAGTTGCATCACGCCTAGTGGATCTGATAAGTGTTTTATGCCTTGTATTTTGAATTGAATTATCATGAATACATGCTCATGTTTATACACCCATAATTATTTCTGTGTGGAATGATTGCCTAGTGTTTTAGACTGGAAATAATGGATGCATGTGTACACTTACATGCCATAGTTGGTTTCTGTACAAATGATTAAGTCTAGGGCATGAGTTCACTCCACCGAGAGTCATCTTGTTTGTTTGATTCTCGTAATGTTCTAGGAAGGCACCTCGAGAGTACTCTTCCCCGAGAATTACCCCATAAACCTTAGAACGACATCGAACCTTTACCTAGAGACTCAACTAGGAATCGTCCGAAGGTTCATGCAATCTGGGTCTGGAAACCTTATGCAAAAAATAGTAGCTCTCTAAGGTCTCAGAGTCGTGGGACTTTGAAGCTTCGAGAGCTTGAATATCGTGAATATTGCGTTTCAAGCTCATAAATGATAGTGAGTCCAATTATCGAAAGAGAATACCCCATCGTTTGGTAGATGAACGGTCGGAATCCTTTCGAAAATACCCCAGATCTATCAAGACCGATGGATCTGTCAAGCGAAACCCACTTACCCTAAGTTGGGTCGCAAAATGCGTGTTTCATTAAGAGGCAGGCAAATCTGGGCCGCTAGAATCTACACACCCAGATCTACGGCCAGGTTTCCATTTTGGAGCCCCCTTTCCATTCTACCTTTAAAGCGGGGGGGTGGTCTGAAATTGAGCGCACAGGTTTCAACGACCTAGATTGGGGAGCCTGGATCTATGTTCGTTGGGTTCCAGACCCCCATTTCCTATCTACCTTTAATAAGGGGGGGGTGCAGAATTGGCGTCTTAAAGCAGGTCCCCCTTGTCCAGGACCGTAGATCTAAGAATCTGTCAAAGATTTGTTGACTGTCGATCTTAACCTTTGCATAGGCAAGAGAGTGGACTTGACAACATCCTGAAAATCCCGAAGTATTCGGAACCATCCATCGACACAGGACACGTGGAAATCAGGTAGCATTTCACTGACTCGCGACTTGGAGTGGTCAAGGGTAGAACTGCACGAACTCACGATTCGAAAAATCGTGACATGATCATGGTCATTGATCCATGAGTGATCTGGACCGTCCATCGGAGGAGACGTGTGGTGAGCGGTTAGAGTTCGAGGAAAACTTCGAAATCCCATGAACCATTGGATCTCATAGAAAAACAAAAAGGATTAAGACTAAGTGTCTTTCAACGACCTTAAGCTCAGGAGGGATAGTGATCATCAGATCCAGATCAACGAGGGTCATTGATCTCATACACAAATTTCCATATTGGGATTCGGGGATTCTATCCCTTTAGGAAGAGCGAAAATTTTTCTTTTTCCATAGTGGGTATGTGACAAATTGGTATCAGAGCATGGTTACAACACTTGGCTTGCTTGGGCTCATGAAAGAGTTGCGCAGAAACTCTGTTTGAAGTACTCTTAAAAGGAGTAACCCTCTATCTTAACCCCCTTTATCAAAAGTCTAAGTTAAGAATGAAAATTCCTATTGTGTGTATGCATTTGAAAAATATGAATTATCCATTGGTTATGAATAAATATAAATATTGACTAACAACAAGTGTTTTTCCTGCACACAAGTGGATGATCAACCGCGGGAAACTGCAGTCGCATAGAATGGTGATGCGCCACAAAGTGGGGGATGGCTCCCACAATAGAGACGAAGAGTCTGATGAAAGGAGGGTGGTAGAGACCCCTCTAGATCTAGCTGAGACTGTGAGGAGCCTCATGGTGGAACTATAGAGGTACAAGGCTGACAACGAGAGGTTGTTAAAAGAGCAAGAGAAGCAAATGGAAATTAATGCAGTCTTGTTGCAGAGCTTATCCGACATATAAAGACAATTGCAGCATGGAAATGACACTAGTCACGCAGACTGACGACAAACAAGGAAAAGTCGAAGTCCCCTTGAGATACAGAAACGTGGTCTTTTAAGTGGCCACACTAGGAAGATCACCATGAGAAAGTTCCACCCCGGAGATAAGGGACAAGCGTTGGATGATTCCTCTGGAAAGGAAACTGGCGACTCAGCGGGATCTTCTAGTAGAAAAACTAGTTCTTATTCCTGAAGAAAATGGAAGAAGTGAAAACATTCCAAAAGTCATAATCTTGAAGAATTCAAGAAGGCCAAACCACCCTCTTTCAATGGTGAAATAAATAAGGGGGAGGAAGCGGAGGCCTAACTGCTTGGAATAAAGAAGTATTTCAGAGTCTATGACTTCTCAGAAAAATTGAAGGCCTGAGTATCCATTTTCAACTTGAATGGAAAGGCTTCCATTTGGTGGGAAGACCTTAAGAATGTAAAAGGGATTCACGAAGAGGACCTATCTTGGGAACGGTTTGAGAAATACTTCAGGAAGAAGTATCTATTGGAAAAGTATTTGGACAAAAAGACTAAAGAATTCTATGAACTCAAGCTGGGACAAATCACCATAGAGTAATATGTCAGCAGATTCCTCTATTTGCTGAGGTACGTACCCTATATAAAAGAAAAGAAGGAAAAGGTGCAATGATTCATCAGTGGACTACCTAAGGACTATCAAAACAGGATTGATTTTGATGAGCCAAAGACCCTAGAAGACACTATCTGAAAGGAAAGATATTGTTATGAACAGTTTGGGCATCGGACAAAACCTCGCGGAGATTGGAAGCAGAAGAATAGTTCGGGATTCAAGAAAAAAGGGGTTTAAATCCCCAAGATTTAAAAACTACAAAAAGGACTCAAGGATGAGATTCCCAACCCGAAGCGTACACCAGCAGAATTTCCCCTCCCAGAGTGGAAATAAACCTTCTAGATCTACCCCAGGAAAGATTGATAACCCAAAGAGAGAACCCTTGAAATGTTGGGGTTGTGGAGAAGAACATCTATTGAGGGACTGCTCGCACCGACAACAGAACCATTGGAGAATTTACAACGTTCAAGAAGCTACCACCGTCAACAACGTGGCTAGGAGTGTGCCACAAATTTATTTAGCCTTGGATAATAAACAAGCTGACCACCAAGCTTCAGTGGTGGAAATGGAATGTATGATCACCAACCATCTAGTGTCTATTTTAATTGACACTGGTTCAAATTTGAGTTATATAGCTCCTAAGGTTGTTGATAAGTGTAAATTACAACCACATAAACACACCAAGCCATGGTTGGTACATTTAGCCACTAGCACCAAAAGAAAGGTAGCGAAGGTCATACCAGCTTGCCAATTCACCATGGGTGAATTCCCCACCCAAGAAACCCTTAACATACTACCCCTAGGATCGTATGACCTATTGATTGGTATGGAATAGCTAGCCACATATAAAGCCAGACTGGATTGTTACCATAAAACCTTATAATGTGTAAGTGAAGAAGGAACAAGGATAACCCTTCAAGGGATCCAAAAACCTGTCTCGGTGAGACAAATATCAGCTCTTCAAATGAGAAAGTATTGTAGAAAAGGATGTCCACTATATGCGATACAGGTGTTGGAATCAGTTAAAGATGAAAAACCAAGCCTCAAAGACCACCCCACACTAAGAGAATATATAGATGTATTTTCGAAAGAGGTACCGGGTCTACCTCTAAGAAGGGACATTGACTTCTCGATAGAACTTGCACCAGGAGTGGTGCCAGTATCCAGGACACCCTACCGGATGAGCATACCCGAGCTAGTTGAGATTAAATTACAACTAAAAAAAATGATAGACAAAGGCTATATCCAACCCAACGTGTCTCCATGGGGAGCACCAGTCCTGTTTGTGAAAAATAAAGACAATACCCTCCGACTGTGTTTAGATTATAGACAACTCAATAAGGTAACCATAAAGAACAAGTAGCCCTTACCTAGGATCGATGACCTGTTCGATCAATTGGGAGGTGCTTCCATCTTCTCAAAGATTGACTTGAGATCGAGATACCATCAAGTCCAAATCAAGGGTGAAGACATCCAAAAAACTTCCTTCAGGACTAGATATGGTCACTATGAGTTTGTGGTAGTACCATTTGGATTGACCAATGCCCCTGCCACTTTTATGTGCTTGATGAACAATGTGCTCAGCAAATTCCTAGACAAATTTGTACTGGTTTTTATTGACGATATATTAATTTACTCCAAGAATAGAGAGGAACATGAGGAACATATTATACTTGTGCTCCAACTGCTAAGAGAACATCAGCTCTATGCCAAATTTAGCAAGTGCGACTTTTCCAGAAGCAAATACATTACTTGGGCCATGTCATATCTGAAGAAGGAGTAGCAGTAGACCCTGACAAGATCAGGTCTATCATGGAATGGCCTACCCCAAAGGACGTTTCAGATATCAAATCCTTTATGGGCTTAGCAGGATACTATAGGATATTTATAAAAGGATTTTCCAAGATTGGTTGTCCAATCAATGCCCTCCATAAGAAGGGAGCTAAATTCACGTGGACACAAGAATGTCAAGAAGTATTTAAATCCCTAAAACATCTACTGACCCACGCACCCATGTTAAAAATTGCCAATCCCAAATTTGACTTCCTCGTGTGCATAGATGCCTGCAAGGAAGGTCTCGGAGGAGTCCTTATGCAAGGAGAAAGTGTAGTCTGCTATGAATCCTGAAAATTGAATGAGCATGAAGTCAACTATGTGACCCATGATCTAGAGCTGGCCGCCATAGTGCATGCCTTAAAAATTTGGAGGCATTACCTCCTTGGAAGGAAATTTGTACTTATGACAGACCACTATGGATTGTGATATCTATTTGACCAACCAAATTTCAATGCCAGACAAGCTAGGTGGATGGCCCTCCTTAGCGAGTTTGATTTTAAAATCAAACATATTAAAGGAAAGGAAAATAAGGTGGTCGATGCCCTTAGCAGAAGTATGAAAACAATTCACTTGGCAATGATGAGCACTTGCGAGACAAATGTCAAGGAAAGAGTCAGGAACACAAAATAAACAGACACATTCTTCTAGACCGTGACCTCGTACCTGGATCAAAAACCCATAAAGATAAAGTATGAAGGCTACCAGATGATAGATGGAGGTCTGCTAACTTATAGAAACAGATTGTATATTCCAGATTGTGATGATTTGAAGAGGTTCATAATGGATGAACTACATAAAAGACCGTATACTGGTCATCCAGGATACCAAAAGATGATCATGACCCCCATGAAAAAATTCTATTGGCCTGGATTGAAGAAATACATAGTTGAGTACTTATCCAAATGAATAGAATGCCAACAGGTTAAAACAAAACACCGACACCCAACAGGATTTTTACAACCTCTACCAATCCCAGAATGGAAATGGGAAACCATCTCCATGGATATCATCAACGGATTACCAACCTCAACCAAATAGAATGACACCATCATGGTAGTGGTGGATAAATTGAGCAAGTCTGCTCATTTTATCCCCGTCAAATCAACTTGCAAGGTAATAGACATCACCAACGTATTCATGAAGGATATATTCAGACTACATGGTATGCCTAAAGAGATCGTGTCTAACAGAGACACGAAATTTACTTCCAACTTTTTGAAATCCCTGATGGTTGGTCTGGAGACCAAATTACTATTTAACACAGCTTATCATCCTCAAACCGATGGACAGACGGAAAGAGTGAACCAAATACTAGAAGACATGCCAAGGATGCATGTAATGCATCAACCCAAAAAGTGGGAATATTACCTGCCACTGGTGGAATTCGCCTACAACAACGACTACCAAGAATCCTTGAAGATGAGTCCTTTTGAAGTCCTCTACGGTAGGCCATGCAACACTCTAGTCAGTTGGAGTAATCACATAAACAAAATTACTATTGGACCCAAAATGTTGAAATAAATGGAACAACAAGTGATTTAGATAAAACAAAATCTAAAGGTCGCTCAGAACAGACAGAAAAGTTACGCTGACCGAAAGAGAACTCCAAGAGAATTTAAGACGGGAGACCACGTATATCTCAGAGTTAGGCCCAGGAAGAGTTCCCTAAGGATGGGAGCTTGTGCCAAGTTGGCACCTCAGTATTGTGGACCCTTTGAAGTTCTAGATAGAGTGGGACCTATAGCCTATAGGCTAGCACTTCCTCCCACAATAAAAGAACATAATGTTTTCCATGTTTCATTATTGAAGAAGTATGTAAACAATTCTAATAATATAATTGACTGGTCTCTGATCCAGGTGGAACCAGAGGGAGAATTCCTACCAGAACCTCAATGCATACTAGACAGAATGGAAACCCCACTCAGGAACCGAACCATTACAATGGTCAAGGTGCAGTGGAAACATTTTGGCCCAGATGAGGCTACGTGTGAAATGGAAGATGTCATGAAACATAAATATTCGATTTTGTTTACTTCTGTACATAAACATCATATTGATAAATAGAACATCGAGGACGATGTTCCTTTAAGGCGGAGGGAATTGTAACACCGTGTTTTCCCCAGTCTGTAAAAATAACTATATTGGCCGAGAACTATGGCAAACTCAAAGATGTGAATGTTTGATTTGACGGACCTTTGTATAAAAGGTCGATGAATGTAAATTATGTTATGAATATGTGTTGCATGACTATTGGGAGGGGGATGTGCTAAAAGAGACCACGATGGCTAATGAGAGGTGGTGGAAGGGACCTGGAATGGTTTCCTTAACTTCCACCGAGCCAATACTGTACTGGTTTTTACTTACTCGAAGACCAAAGCAACTCTCTGACCCTGGAATGGATTTCCTGTTAGATTGGTAGGTGGGGAGGCTCCTCAAGAGTTAATGAGGGGATGGGGGGGAATCGCCCATCCGTAAAAACTCTCAGACCTAACCACAGATGGGGAAATTTGTGCCACACGCAATCTTGCAGAGAAAAAGGCAAGAGAGGAAGTGTGGTAAAGGGTAGATAAAAGAGGGAGAGAGCGCGACAGGGATCATGGAAGAGAACTGGAGAAACTCTGGAAATAGGGAATTTTGAACATAGGAGAAGGAGAGTAACCTTCGTCTTGGAATTATTTGTCTATATTAGGAGAAGGAGAGTAACCTTCGTCTTGGAATTATTTTTCTATATTAGGAGAAGGAGAGTAACCTTCGTCTCGGACTTCCGTTGAGCTAGAAGTAGGAGACTGAATCTCAAAGCATCGTGGTCTAGCTCGGGGGTGTCTAGTGGTAAATCCGTTTGGAGTCACTGAGCCTATGGTTGGGTGGAAACGAGCACCCCTGGTGGATCTGATAAGTGTTTTATGCCTTGTTTTTTGAATTGAATTATCATGAATACATGCTCATGTTTATACGCCCATAATGATTTCTGTGTGGATTGATTTCCTAGTGTTTTAGACTATAAATAATGGATGCATGTGTACACTTACATGTGATAGTTGGTTTCTGTACAAATGATTAAGTCTGGGGAATGAGTTCGCTCCACCGAGAGTTGTCTTGTTTGTTTGATTCTCTTAATGTTCTAGGAAGGCACCTCGAGAGTACTCTTCCCTGCAAATTACTCCATAAACCTTGGAACCGCACCAAACCTTTACCTAGAGACTCGACTAGGAACCGTCTGAAGGTTCATGTGATCCGGGTCTGGAAACCTTATGCAAGAAAGAGTAGCTCTCTAAGGTCTCGGAGTCATGAGAGTTTGAAGCTCCGGGATCTTGAATATCATGAATATCGTGAATATTGTGATTCAAGCTAAGAAATGATAGCGAGTCCAATTATCGAAAGAGAATACCCCGTCGTTTGGTAGACGAACGGTCAGAATCCTTTCGGAAATACCCCAGATCTGTCAAGACTGATGGACCTATCAAATGAAACCCACTTACCCTAAGTTGGGTCGCAAAATGCACGTTTCATTAAGTGGCGGAAAAATCTAGGCGGTCAGAATTTGCGTGCCTAGATCTATGGCCATGGTTCCATTTTGGAGCCCCCTCGCCATTCTACCTTTAAAGCGAGGTGGGGGTGTTCAGAATTGAGATCTATGGTCAAGGTTGGGTTCTCGACCCCCTTTTCCTATCTACCTTAAATGGGGGGGGGGGATTCCGAAATTGGCGGCTTAAAGCAGGTCCCCCTTGTCTCATAATTTCCCATCGGCACAGGACACGTGGCAGTCGTGTAGCATTTCGATGACTAGCGACTTGGAGTGGTCAAGGGTAGAACTACATGAACTCACGATTCGCAAAACCATGACGTGATCGTGGTCATTGATCCATGAGTGATCTGGACCATCCATCAGAGGAGACACATGGTGAGCGGTCAGAGTTCGGGGAAAGCTCTGAAATCCCGTGAACCATTGGATCTCGTAGAACAAAAAAAAGGATTAGGACTAAGTGTCTTTCAACGCCCTTAAGCTCAGGAGGGATAGTGACCGTCAGATCCATTTCAACGAGGGTCATTGATCTCATACACAAATTTCCATATCGAAATTCGGGGATTCTATCCCTTGAGGAAGAGCGAAAAAATTATTTTTCCATAGTGGGTATGTGACACTGTTCCAAATTCAAGTACTTGTTTTCTCATGACAATTAATACCTAAAACAAATATTTATTAATTTATGGCATTTGGAGTTTATCTGGAGTCTTTTTCAAACCTCTCTTGCTCTTGTTGCATGATAGATTTATATGGGGAGTTTTTAAAACTTCTCCGTCTCAAGTCTTTTCCGAATTTCTCTTGTTGTATGATAGATTGGATTTGTTGGGATTTTTTTGCAAATTCTATATAAATTACATCTTATTGCATCTTAATCAATTAAACTAGATTTCATGTTAATTTATTACACTAGTTAACACTTGTAAATGTTAATTATTTGGTTAGTGCTCAATAGTATTAGCTTAACTTATTGATTGAAATCTATAAATAAAATTATTCACAAATTTATTAAAATTACCATCCATATTATCCCTTAATTTTCCAATTAGCAATTGAATATATATATATATATATATATATATATATAATCCCTTAATTTTCCAATTAGAGAAGACAATAGATTCAACTGTGGCATAACTCAGTCCAAAGATGATGCTAGAACTGTGCTTTGAACCTACACGAGTTACCTTCAAGTAACTATACTTTCAACTCTGAATTAAATCCAGCCACACCTCATGTATTCCCCTGTTCACTGTCATAAAAAATTAGAGAAGATGATAGCTTTTTCATTAAATAATAATTAATACAAACCTTAACTCTAACAGCATAACATTAATTTTAGCATAATTTTATATGACCTTTTAGTCATTACATCAATAATTTTCCAAATCAAATAAAAACTATGGATAATTATGTTAAGGTTAATGTTATGTTAGGGTTAGAATTTGTATAAATATAATTTAATG
>ML813483.1:95600-110244 GCA_009831015.1 Picea engelmannii | reverse complement strand
CCGACATAGAGTGATCCGACGGTTCATACTCTCCTCGATCTTAACGGCCATTGATTTGTGGCTTAACACCCGATTGGTCCATGATCTCTATTTAAAGAGCATGGAGGGTCATTTGTTGATGATCGATTGTGAGAAACTCTCTTATAAAATCTCTCTATAATATTTTTATTTGCATTAATAAACTGCTTCAAGTGGCCGCATTGGCTGGGGCCATGGATGTTTCCCCATAGGGGTTTTACCACTTGAAAACATCGGTGTGTTGATCTTTGATATGGTTATGTGAGTGGTTACTGAAGGTGTTCATCCTCTATTGGAATACCTGTGTTGTCGAATAGGGCTTGATTGTGTCAAGTGGGATGTAGACACCTCCTTGTTCCTCAGAACAATCGCCATCCTTGAGACCTTAAATGGTTAAAATCAATTGGAACCTGGTCTTCAGCATTGGTGATGTGTCCTGGAGGTCCTAACCTTGTAGGGTAGGTTGGACAGGTAGTATATTAGGTGTTATTGTGATTATCTTTACGATCCTTATGATCGCCATAGTATCTTATGTTTTCTTAGCAATATCTGGTGATGGTCCTTATGTGATGCGTTGAATGTTAAGACTCGTACTGTTATGCGTCGTTATTAATGGTAGAATGCAATGATGTTGGGTTTTTGATGATTAACATGTTAATACTTCGATATACGTGTCATGGTTCATGATGATGATGTGTCGGTACTGTGTCATAAATGATTAGTAATGCATTATATTTTTTCATTAGTATATGCTAATGATGTGTTGATGATGTTTCCATTTTGTGTGATGTTAATTTCCTAACGCAGCAAAAAGAAAAAAAATGTACTTATTGTACATTTTTTTTGTTGTTGTAACGGTGGGGTTGTTACATATGGTATCAAAGAAGGTTCGACCTGCAACTTGGGATCATTACGCCTTCCACTGTGAAAACACTTTATTATAATTTATTACTAATTAAATCGATTTATATTCATGCAGGTAATCATGGTTAGAGGACATCACAGAGGTAGATGATGGGGTGCTAAGGGAGGAGGCATGACACCTCCAGTAGCATCCACACCCTAGGGGTCTAACCCCAAGTAGAAGAAAACATCGTCGGAGAGGAACATATAGTTGTGGGGGATTTGGTTGGGTTGTTGAGGTCATTTCAGAGGATGTTAGAGGCCTTGATTAGTTGGTTGGATAGAGATGAGGCCAGGGTTTCGAAACCCCCATAGGGTCCACCGTCCGCCCCATCTGTACTAATAAAATTCATCAAGAACTCGAGAAGGTCAAGTTTCCTGAGTTCTTCAGTGCCACGAATGACGCAACTGCCGAGACATTGTTGGAGAATATGGCGATGTGATTTGCACTTAGCGACTATACCTCCAACATGAAGGTTTGTATGGAGGTCTTTCAGCTAAAGGGGAGTTCTCTTCTATGGTGGAAGATGTTCCTACCACAAATAAACATGGTCGTCGAAGACGTGTCATGGGAACTGTTTGAGGAGCGGTTCCGGGAGAGGTATATGTCGAAGGAATTCATTGAGTGTCAGCTCAATGAGTTCAATGCCTTATGACAGGGAGGTCGTATGGTGCCCAAGTACGAGGCTCATTTCATGGAGCTGCTTCGTTATGCTCTGCATCTGAACACCGAGAAGATTAAGTTCAAAAGGTTTGAATGCATCCTTAATATCAACATTCATGCGAAGGTGAGGATTGTTGCACGATGTTGTCCAGAAGGCCCTCATAGCTAAGGAGGAGCTCATTAGCGCGGGTCAGATCAGAACTCTCGCGAGACCGATGGGATAAGAGACATTTGGTGCGCAACAACATCAGACACCAGCTACACATACACCATGGTATCGAGGCACTCCAAGAGGATCCACATTCACTACACCACGATGACCAATGCCTCAATAGCGGACTCCCTACAGAGGAAGAAAACACCAACAACAATTTTGACCACAACAACAACAGTTCATACCTATTCAGCATAATAGATCAGGGTTACAGGATGGTGGTCCATCAACTTCTACTTCCGGGACCAGGAGTACTAGACTGAAGAATAGATGTTGGACATGTGGAGAGCCACATTACTAACATGACTGCCCAGTTGAGAGGGATAGAGCATACGAACCTACCACAGTAGGATATTTGGGAAAGGACCACCGGATTCACGTAGTGGTGAATAACCACCAGGATGAGCGCCAGTATACTATGCTCGAGATGTCAGGTACCATAGTTGACCATACCTTTAGTATTTTGATAGATCTAGATGCTACAGAGAGATTTATTTTTGGTGCAATGCTAAAAGGAATTAAGGTAAAGGCATTCGAATTGGATGAGTTTAGCTATGTGGAAATGTCCTCCGAATCCAAACAAAAGGTTGGAGGAAAGGTTACAGGTTGTATCCTTAACCTGGGATATTTTGTCACGAAGGCCAACCTGTACGTCACGATATTAGGATATTATGACATCGTGATAAGTATGAATTGGTTGGAATCGCATGAGGTGATACTCAACTGTAAGATGAAATGGTTGAGTTTGGTAGATGATGAGGGACAGAGACATGTGATTGTAGGAAGGAACTGGGGATTTTCCCTAAGGTTCATCTCTTCCCTATAGATTTGGAAGAGCATGCGCAAGGGATGCAAGCTATGAGAGATCCTTGCATTAAACGAAAAGGGTGTGGTGGAAGGACTAGAAAACCTTCCAGTAGTACGTGAATTTGCGGAAGTCTTCCCATAGGAGTTACTAGGGTGGAATTGAAATTTACCATCGAACTAAAACCTGGGACTGAATCGATAGCAATAACAACTTATCACATGTCGACCCTTGAGTTACAGGAGTTGAAAACACAATGGAAGGAGTAGTTGAACCTAGGAATTATACATCCAAGTGTATCATTGTGGGGTGCGCCTATTATTTTGATATGGAATAAGGATGGGTCATGGAGACTCTTCATTGACTACCGTTAATTAAACAAGGCAATGATCAAGAAACGATATTTGTTGCCAAGGATAGACTATTTGTTTGATTAGATGAATGGCACAACAGTTGTTTCAAATATTTATTTGAGATCAGGGTATCACCAGTTATGGCTCAAGGAGGAATACATTCCTAAGACCATGTTTAATATGAGGTTTGGACATTACGAGTTTATCTTTTTATTTTTTGGACTAACAAATGCCCCAGGGGTATTCATGAGCTTGATGACTGGGGTGTTTCATGAATACTTGGACAAGTTTGTTCAAGTATTCATCAAAGACATTTTGATATATTCTCACTAATGGAAGAACATGTTGAACATAAATTCTTGGTACTATAGTGTCTATGAGAGAAAAAATTGTTTGGGAAATTGTCGAAATGATCTTTTTATCAATCAAAGAGTCATTATTTAGGGAATTTCATCTCTGGTGAAGGTATCGATGTGGATATAGTGCGTACCTTCATGGGTTTAGCAGGATATTATCGATGGTTCATTGAGGGTTTTTTGAAGATAGAAAATCCGATTACAAAATTGAAGAATAAAAATAAGAAGTTTGTATGGACCACGAAATGCGCGGAAGCATTTTGAAGGCTCAAGGAGTTGTTCACAACAAAACCAATACTAAAGGTCCCTGACATGGAAGAGGAATTCTTGGTATGCGTTGATGCATCCCAGGAAGGCTTAGGCAGAGTCTTGATGCAATACGATCAAGTGATTGCTTACATCTCTTGAAAGTTAAGAAGGCATCATGAAAACTATGTGACGCATGATTTGGAGTTATTCTCCATTGTGTATGCCTTGAGAGTTTGGAGACACTACGTGATTGGATGAAAATTTGAACTAAAAATGGACCACTGTGGTTTACAACACATTTTTACACAAAGAGACTTGAAGTTACGACAAAGGCGTTGGCAGAACTTCTTAGCGGGTATGATTTTGAGATTACCTACATAAAATGAACAGTGAACAAAGTGGCTGGTGCGTTGAGTCGGAGACCACTCACATTTTTGGTGATACTTCTTCAGATGAATCTACATGAAACAATTCTAAATTTATAGTGTGATGATGACTGGTATAAGTAGGTTAAGGAATTTATCGGACAAAACACCATTTTGGTACCAAAATATGAGGGATTTACTGTGGAAAATGACAAATTAGTGAGATAATAACTGGATTTATGTACCGCCCAACGATGAGTTGAGAAGTTTGATCTTAAACGAAGCTCATAGAGCGGTGTACATGGCTCATCCAGGAATCATGAAGATGAGGGAAGACCTTAAACCCTTATTCTTTTGGAAAGGAATGAAGGACATAGTAAACTATGTGACAAGATATCTAGAATGTCAGCAAGTGAAGGCTGAACATAGACATCTAACAGGATTACTACAGCCACATGCTATTCTGGAATCAAAATGGGAGGTCATTTTGATGGACTTTATTGTTGGATTTTCGTTGATGGCCAGGAGGCATGACTCAATTTTCACGGTAGTTGACAATCTGACGAATAGTGTGCATTTTATCCCTATGCGTACAATGTATCAGGTGCCATACATAGCTAGATTTTTCATCAACGAGATTGTGAGGTTGCATGGCATGCCTAAGTGGACCATATCCGATCAAGGATCATTGTTTACATGATGATTTTGGACTAGTTTCCGAGAGGCCTTGGGAACTCGACTTAACTTTAGTACCACGTATAACCTGGAGACAGATGGGAACACAGAAAGAATGAACCAAATATTGGAGGACATGTTCCGTATGTATGTGATGGACCAACAAAATCATTGGGAAGAGTTCTTTCCACTGGTAGAAATTTCATACAACAACAATTATCAAAGCACCATTAATATGGTGCCATTAGAGTTTGTTTACGAGAAATTGTGTTAGACGCCTTTGAGTTGGGATCAGCTTGAGGATAGGGTCCTGGTAGGACCAGAAGCGATCCAAGAAATGGAATATCAAATGAAAATGATAATATAGAGGATCAAGGAAGCATAGGATCAATAGAAGAGTTATGTCGATGTGCATCACACTGATCGTAGTTACGAAGTTGGTGATCGAGTCTTCTTGTGGGTGAAACCGCACAAGAGTTTGATCAAGTTTGGAAAGGGTTATAAAATCCCTCCTAGGTCTGTGGGACCTTTTGAGGTTGTGGAAAGGAAGGGGATCGGGGCCTATTTACTAGCCTTAATCGATTCTTTGAGGTGTATGCATGATGTTTTTCACGTATCTGTTTTGAGACATTATGTTAGTGATCCTACACATGTGATTCACATGAGTTCTTTGCAGGTATCAGATGAGGGTGCACTCACGGTGGAGCCAATCCACATTATGGACCATCGCAATCAACAACTAAAACGTCTAACAGTCGATTAGGTCAAGGTCCAGTGGGAAAATTATATCCCACACTCAGCTACTTGGGAGGAGGCATATGATATGCGTCAATAGTTTTTGTTTTTGTTTGATATCTAGACATTTAGATATTTATAGATACGTTATTTCAGCACTTGTATACTATGAAACTTCAGGACGAAGTTTAAAACTAGAGGGGGTGTATGTAACATCTTTCTCTTGCGTGCACATGATGTGACTTACTCTTTGAGGACACTTGTGAGCAAGTGATCTAGTTCATTATATGATTGACTACTTTGCTTATGGATTCTGATGATGAGACTATGGATTATGATGTTATGTTATGTTATTTATGTATAGACAAATGCTATTGACTGGTTTTTCCTGAGTGTGCAGGACTCTTGACAGATTGAATATGTCGATGGCCTCGATAAACCTTCTTGGACTTTGGATCGAGTCATTGAGTGGACTGTATATAGTTTGAGTATTTCTGTTATTTCATATGTGACATATGACTGGGTATATTATGATGTTGTTATGGATCACTGACATGTTTCGTTGATGGATGCATGATGACAATTTCCTGCTAATCAGAGTCACATTTGGAGTAAAGGGGCCATGCACGGAAACTAGAGATATTGAGGGAGAGTTGTGGCAACAACCCTGCCAAAGCCTACTAGCACTCTCGTCGTGGCTCGAAATGTAGGTTGACGATTACCTAGTTTGAGAGATCCATGATGTCATGAGGGAGAATTGAGATAGTCACTCACGAATATTCTAAGGGGAGCGCAATAAGGTAGATTCCTTATTCCTTAGAGGCCCTTAGTCTCCCAGAAGGTCTCCTAACGAAGTATTGACTCCAAGGGTTGGACGTCTACCAAAACTAGTAAAACAAAAGGGTGAGTGGCACCCTTGGAGCACGTAGTGCGTCTTGAAGGGAACGTCACATAAACAAAACATGAATGAAGGAGAGTGGCACCCTTGGATCACGTATTGCATCTTGAAGGGAACGTCGTGGTTTGTAAACACAAGTGAGTCAATGAACCTAGGTGCCTAGAAAATGATATCTTACCCTGAATTAGTCATCCTTAAAATAATTATGTATGATTAAAGTGTATAATTATAATTTTTCCCTTAAAAACAAATATTGGATAAGCCTAGTTAAACTTATAGCCTAGGTCTAAGTTAGGGTGTGAGGACTAATTTTTTTTTTAATTAAGCAATTAATAAAGGGGGGGAATGAAAAAAAAGCTATTTAGAATTTAAAAGAGAAATAAATTATCTAAAAATTCATTTACTAATATGTGCAAAGGCATGCTAATTTGGAACTTAGACAGTAAAGGGAAATTAAATGTGAAAAGAATGTGGAACATAGAAAGGAATCTATTCTAGAGAACCTTCCTAATTTAGAACTCAACTAATCTTTAAGAAAGGCATCAATCATTAAGGCAAATTGAGGGAATAAAGTGACATCAAAGAGCGTTTTTAGGAACTTTTTTAGGTGGGTGAGGGAAATTGGCAATTTAATTTAATTAATTAAGTGAATTTCTAGTGCAACTAAGAGATCGGGTGCCAAGTGTATGAGAGAGATTTTTTCCTAATTTATTTTTAATAAAACAAATTTAATGTGCAAAGGGAAGTTCCACTAAGAGGAACTCTATAAAAGTAATGGGGGAGATGAGGAAGGGATGACAAGTGGTAAGTGTAAGGTTCTGCTGCTAGATTTTTCTTGACTGGTTTTTCTTATGGGAGTTGTGATACCTAGCTCGAATAGAGAGTGGTAGCTCGACCTTGTGAGGCGAGTTGGGAGCTAGCCTTATCTGGTTTATGTGCGTGGCCCCATTGTGGCTCAAGGGGCTTAAGGGGAAGAAGAGTACCCCTAGCATTGACTAGGAGGTACCAGTGAAGTCTCAGCGATTAGCAAGCGGGAGTGAGGAGGATCGCCAACCGACAAAGACATCAACAAGCCAACATCGGTTACAGTATTCCTGTTTAAGATGTTATTGTATTAAAATTTAGTTTTATTCTTGTATGGTTATGGTTTTCAGATGAAAATTTCCTTGCACCGAGTTTTCTTTGCATATGTATAATTATGGTGATTTTATCATATTGTTGATCATAAGTTTTAGTTTATCATTGTAATCTTTTAGATGGAAGGAAGATAATCTGTATACATATGCACATGGGACGGATGTTGCTTTAGTGATAGATTTGTATTTCATCTTGTTATGGTCGTGTAAATATTGCACATTGTAAGTTGTATGGATTTGGATAATATTTCCTAGCTGATAATAAATTATGTACATAGTAGTTTGTTGTTGTCTCTCCTTCAAACCATAATTATGCTTATACCTCGGTTGACTGTTGTTGCTGAAAGGTTCTCGCTCATGATTTTTTTGTTATAAAAAATTGCACCTGCCACTGTCACATCCATGGTTCTCCATTACCAACCGAATCTATTCAATCCTTTTTCCTTTTCTTCCATTTAGTATTTCTTGCATAAGGGAAATACCCACTTAAATGGTAGCTCAATTTGAGCAATGCCTTCAAACTTTTTCCCACTGGTTTCATCCATTCAAAATCATATCGATGATATGGTGACAATTTAGGGAGTACCCTTTTAGCTATGGAACTGTTCAGGTGGCCTATACAACCATAAATGTTTTACTTGGATTATTTTCACACCCAAAACCTCTCGTGTAGTCTTCACTGACCTTCATTTTACACTCAAATTTTATTTGGGCCCAGTACCTCTCGCACAGTCTTCACTGAAATTCCTTTTACAATCAAATTTTAACTGCACTTAGTACCTCTTGCGTAGTCTATTGACGGGTTCTAAATCCATTTAACTCAACATTAGGAACCAAACCTGCCATTGAGGCCCATTCAGACTCTGCAATGTTTAATGGTGGAATGGTTCTCCAAATCTTGTGATCAAACCAATTAATCGATGGGCTTTACGTAATGATTGACAAGATGTCTTCCCGTGAAAGCTCCTCCTTCAGTTTGAACGTTCTTTTTTTTGTATTTTCTCTTATAGGTGGGACCGATACAAGATACATGTTGGTATAAACTTGTTGGGTAACAAAGGGGAAATTGCTTAACTTGAAGAAGGTCGAGGCTGGGATAACCCTTGTGCTCAAGCATGGAAACAAGGATTCTTGCACCTATGACAAGCCTAGTACTAATACATCAACTTGCTGGCATTTCAATTATTGAATGAGATACAAATTATCAGAAGAGAACATACATGTAATAATAATTATGGCAAGAAAAATGGTTTCCTTAGCTCTGATCACCAATCACACATTAACACAATGGTTCGTTTACATCATTAGAGGAAACAATTATAAAAATATTGAATCAGATAACTTATCAACAAATCTGAAAACTCTTACTCACTACAACATCCATTCTAATTCCTCCTTATGATCCAATCACACACGCTTTTGATGAAAAAATAAACTCGTCTCAAGTCCTAAACATGAATTCTCAATTAAGGTAGCTCTGAAATAGTTCTTTACAATTCCAAAAATTAGGGTCTTTGCAAAAACCATCAACCATTTCTAACAGGTCAATCCTCTTATTTATAACATATTATCAATTAAAAATAACTATCAAAAGTGAAAGCTAAGTAAAAAAAACATCGCCACATGGTGCTTTCATCTCTCAGTCTTATAAGCGTCATAAAATGGTTTCAATTGAGTGGATGACTCTTCTCATACTCCAACCATTTAACAAAGAGTTCCTCTCATGTGTTGGCATACGTGAATCTGTGTTGGCGGATCTCCTTTATGTCCACTTCCTGTGACCGATACTTGACTTCTTTAGCACTTAACTTCTATAACATTGTTCAAGCCTTGATCGGGTGCACCATGAACTATTGTACTTGACCTGGCACCATATTCGAAACCTTTTCTATCTCCGTAGCCCATGATGTGTCTTGTTCATCTTGTAGTTTGACTATGTCATGCAAGTTGAAAAAGTCATTTTGTATGTTGAATTATAGTAGGCCGATGTCTCTCATCGCTCGATTGATATTGGTCCAACTCCTTTCGTAATCAACCCATTTATCCTAGATTTCTTGATGAGGTTCTTGGTCCATTTTCACCCAATCTTCGACCAACTTCTTTATGCGGTTGATGTTGTTGTCCCTTAGTACTCGAATGTCACGCTCTTCGATGTCTCAACCTTGTTGAACCACACTGATGTAATCGATCCTTTCCACCGCTTAGTGGGAATTCTCAGTGGGATTGTTCCTGCAAATGAAGCAGAATTCAAGAGATTGTGTAAAAAAAACGGACAAACGCATATAAATTATAACTAGATAATTTATAGACTCGGATACATACCTCTAAAGTTTGTTAAAACTTGGTTATTTTGATAATCACGGGGTTGATACAGCCTTCAAGATGCTCGTCTTACTCCTTCAGACACTATGGAATTATCTTACGTGAATAATGAATTCGTTCACAATGGTTCAAGAGATTTTAAATAGGAAAGATCTTACCATGTCACATCAGCCATTCAATTTGGGTTATGAGTGAATTTTCAATAAATATGTCATCGAATCTCTAGGAATTAAATTTTCTCATGTTAGTCAGAGTCGGGCCTTTCCTTAATCTATTCGTTCTAAAAAAAACCTTAGCTTGATGATGCCAAAAGGTGCCAAGGATCGGTGATCGGGGATAAGCCCACTGAAGCACTCTCGGATCGACTCCCTTGAAAAAGTCTTGATGCCAAAAACCGCCTCAGGGATTGACGATCAGGGACAACTTTATCATAGTCAAAATGTTTGTTATGAACCTTTTGGGTTTTCTTCGATCCCGATAAAGTGTGTTGGGAATCGGCTATCGACGATTTCTTTTCATCCTTCATTAACGTCTGCCCTCCTCATATTTTACTGATGTTAAAGGGGATTAACTATCTCTCGAACCTTTATGCAAAAAAACTTATGTAAAATAGAACTGAATTTTGTTAATGAAGATGAATATCAACGCTCAACGACTATGGTTTTCTGAGTGGTTCCTATTTCTTCTTTGAATTATTTCTGATGTCAAAACTGTGAGCGTTGTGTGCATTGTTTGGCTGTCGATTCTTAATTCTGGTAATAAGGTATTTTAATCATGGGGTTTCATAAGTTAAAGAAAACTTGAATAGGTGATGAGAGTCATGAAAATAATGAAATACAAAAGATTTCTAAAAATGAAATCGAATCATAGAGTGCAGAATATCAAGTGGTACCCCCAAAAAAAATAAAATTGATAAGGCTTTTTAGGGTGTGTTAAGTTCTCAACAAATGGTGACTTACTGGGCGAAAGCAGAATTTTTTTTCTTACCTCAGGATTAGCTGATGCAAAAGCTGGTTAAGAACTTAACTGGTCTTTTATCAGATCCTCTTTTATCATTGCATTTGAAATCCCCTGGTTGGTTCACATAGGCCTGCCTATGGGGTTTCAACCTTTATTCCACCTTTGTTTCCAGTAACCCTGACTCACGCCCCCTTTCATAAGAGTTGAGTAAACAATTCACTGGAACCAGGAATTTTAGTTATCATCATTCACTTGCTACGATGTTGTTCCGCTACCAGCGAGCGTCCATAGCCCCGATGGAGTCACCCCGACACCACAGACCTTGCTCCCCTGCTAACGAGCATCCATAGCCCTGGTGGAGTTATCTGCATACCCTCTCCTACTGTGAACTCATTTTATATAATTGATTTTATTTTGGCAGAATTCCCTGCGTGAGTGGGAGAGGAGGACGTTTGTTATTTGCAAAATGAGATGGTTAAGGTGAATTTTTTGCTAGCTCTGTTTTGAGGTACATGTAGTCGTTTCCAGCTTACCACCTTTCCCTTCAGTTTTTACCAGACTTGTTGGCCCTTGACCAAGTTTTGGAGAACCTTGGTCATGTTTGACCATTTTTGGGACTTCGATAGGCTGGTCGAAGACGAAGTGCCCAGGTGAAGCGGAGGTCGTGGGATCTCACCCCTTTTGCGGGATTTTTGGGTTTTAGAGTTTATGTAACGGGTATGGGATGTCGGCCCATGGGTTTACCCATGTTTAGGCCCCTTTTGTAATGTATAAATAAGTAACTAGGAGATGTAAGTAGTAGTAAGTTTTGAGATCTGAGATCGAAGTTGGCTAAGTGCAAGCGATTGTAAGAAGGATTTGTGCCTGCTATGTGTTGAGGACTTGTAGAGATAAGTGCAAGGGATTGTAAGAAGGCTTTGTGCTTGACCTACTCGGGGAAGGAGGATCTGACAAGGTGCGTGTAGATCTCCTATCCTATGTGGAGTTGGCTTTGAGGCTCTGTGCATGTAAGGAGATTGGAAGAAGCTAATAAAGAAGAACAAGAGTTGGTGGATGTAGCCCCACACTAGGGTGAACCACGTATATCCTATGTCGATGTGATTTTTTCCATGATTGTTCATGTTGTTCATGTATTTTCTTAGTGCATTGTTATGATAGATAGATCTATGAATGCTTAGTGTTGTATAATGAGAATGAATGCTAGATATTCTTTGATGCTATGTGTTGAATGGTTAAATGTGTTAGATCTGTATTAATACCGCATTGTTCCATAACTAGGGTTTTAACATGTGATGTGAATCAAGGGGTTAAATAATAATGAATGTTATTGCCTAAGTGCCCTATTAAGTATTGTGATCACAGATCTGTGTTCTAGCTAGGTTGTAGACACTTGAGTCCTGCAACTCCCCCTGCATCTATCTCGGCTGAGACTTCATCTGCTTCACAGGTGTTGCCGAAAGGGCCGATAGTTAGGGTTTTGTTGGTGCGTTGTTGAAGCGTTGAACACTGGGTCTGCCCCTGTGGCAACAAATTGTTCTGTTGCTGGGACCTGAAACTGTGATTGTTGGGAACTGAAGAAAAGAGAAATCTTTGTGCGTAGATCTACTGCTATGGTGCGTCGTATTCTACTTGACTCTTGAAGCTCTATACCGAAAGAGAAGTCCGATCTAAAGAAAAGAGGTAAGATCTTAAAGCTTTGTCCTCTAATAAAGGTAAGATAAGTATAAATTTTTGTTTCGAAAGAATGGATCTAGGTATGCTTGATAGATTCTATCCTAGTCTAAAAACTAGGGCACAACTAGAAGAGAGAAGATTTGATATGAATAGATCTGATAGAAATAATAAAAGATATGTTATTCCTATTCATAGAAATAATTTTTGGACTAACAAGTGGATGTAGGATCCTAGAAAGAAATTTGTGCAGGTTAATCACTGTGATCCCAATGCATAATACAAGAAAGGTTGGGGATCGTTTAAGAGAAAAAGAGGATTGACTCTTTGCTATAGTTGCATAAGATATGGACATCTTGCTAAGGAATGTCCTGGTAGAGGCCCTATTTGTCTTTGTTGTAAATTCGTTGTTCATGAAGTTTTGGACTACCCTAGAATGATTGCTAAAGTTTAAAATATGAATATAATACAAGAAAACCATGAGGAAGGTCAAATGACTAAAAATATGCTAGAACACTAGAAATAATCAAAGACTATATTATTGAAGATGAAAGAAACATTGAATGATCACAGAGACATTGGTTTACCAGAGATCTTAAAAGAGAAGGAGTGCATAGAAACAAGAATATGAGACTTCAACATAGACTGTGTTATGGATGCGGAAACACAGGTGAATATCATGATAGAAAGTACTTGGGAAATTTTGGGAAAACCTGTTATGGTTCCTTTATTGGGAGGAATATGACTGTTTAAAGGAAAGATGATAACCCTATGTGGAATACTTACATAGGTACCTATGGTTTCTCATGGGGCATCGACGGAAGAATAATTTGAGGTCATTAAGTTTGTTGAGAACAATGCTCCCTTTGCACTTTTTCTAGGAAGGACTTGCATTTAGAAAGATCAGATCCGAAGGAAAGAAGAAGAGGAAGCTCTAGAACAGAAAAATAAAGAATTAAGAGATTTCATGGCTAGGAGAATAACGCACTTAATAGAATAACAAGAGGACAATTCAAAGCAATCGAGGGCCAGAGACTTAGCTTTCGAAGTTGATAAAATGCAGGAAGGCTTGAAAAACCTATCCATGCAGAAGAGAAGAGAACCTACCCCTGAAGTAATAAGAGAAGAGGTATTCCACTCAAACCCATTGAAAGACCCTCATCAGTGCAAAGTTACTATGCTAAGAGAATAAACAAATAAAAATGGAAAGAGGAACCTAGTAACTCATATCACAGGAAAGAAGGCTAAAAATCTCGGCAAGGACAAAGAAAATCTAGAAAAATTACACGAGGTTCCGGAGAAGACCTCATAGAAAGAAGTCTTGCAGAACATGAACCTCACCGAAATAGCATAACAACACAGACTGGCACTTCGCTATGGTGAATAAATATGACCATTGGAGGCATCCTAACCATTAGAACGACACTCTGGAACGGATAGACATGTAGTTATTTCATTCCTAGCCTCCTTTCCAACATTTGATGTAGCTTGCATCTCTGAATGTGAGTCAAATTCCCTTCTTGGACGAGATACCAAAGGTCATGGAGGCCTCTGCAATGCTTCATTTTGGTATGCCCATTTTCGATCATATGTTTTTCCTTTACCAGCCCCATAATAAATAGATACTAGGATGGTATAATCAGGGTGTATTCCCATGAAAAACTCTGCATAAAAGAGTCTAGCAAAGTAATTTGAAACCTCATCATTCCACGAAAACTTCCCATATGCTTCCAAAAATCTATTATAGAGGTGTCCTGCCATGTTGGGGTGCTTAAAATATTTCACCTTCAACATCTTTCACTTTGGCCCCTCTTTGAAATTAAACATAGAAATTGCATATTCTTTTGAAACTCTATTTTTTACTACTTCCCATTTATCAGGACCCATCACCTCCGACTTTCGTCTCATCATCAGATCGATAAAACTATCAGTTGTTAGCCCTATCTTTTGATATGCATACACAAAGTTCTTGAATGAATGAAAAACAATATCCAAACTTTTCTTACTCTCTCGAGGGAGATCCAAGCACCTCAAATAATTTTTCATCCTTCTTTTAACACATGAGCATCGTTTAAGGGTCATCGCTTTAGTATACCCTTCCCAAGGAATCTCATCACCAACATATGAGTGATAGGTGGACGTAGATGTGTAATCTTATGTTTCTGATAACTCTACCTAAATCCACCTTCACCCTCTTCACCAACATTGGAATATTCATCATAAGCACTCTCTCTTTCATTATCTTCTCTTGCAATAAACTCATCCTCTACACATACACATTTGAAACTAATTACAACATTTAACAAAAACAGAAAACAAA
>ML813483.1:52991-64228 GCA_009831015.1 Picea engelmannii | reverse complement strand
ATTTCTACTCATCCTTCCTCCCTAACTTATTTCCATCTCCATTCCTATCCTTCCTCTGCTAGACTATCTTGGAGCGTCAACTATATTGACCTAACTCCAAATAGAACCCGTAAGCGGAAGTGTCACTATCTCGACCAAGCTTCTCTAGCAGGCAACTGATAGTCATCATCACACATCTTGGGGAGTGTGAACTAACACCGTCCTCCCATGACTTCAGGTTTCGGAGGATACACGGTGGGAAATGTCTCCACCCCTCCTAATCATAACTAGGTTCCACACCCTACAATGGAATATACAGTGGCACCGTGTTGCAGGGGGTTTTGTCATTGTTTATTCAATTTTGAGCAGTCTCATCACCTGAAATCCTACACTGGTCCACATATCATAGCAATGCATCCAAACCAATATAATTTCACATACAATATTCATATCATAATGTTTCTCGACTAGTGGTCATGATATCCACTTTCATCATCACTACGTTGGCTATTTCATAGCCCATAACTTGCAGATTAGTCTGTAACACAAACTCATACATTTCTATGCATTATCATCATGTAATTGCATACTATCATCATTTCTATTTGGTATCCTTGTACTGAAAACTTAACATCAAAGTTTTCCAGTTAGAAATAGATCTCATAATATCTCATAATTCAATTTCAACACCCATTCATAAGATTATCATTTACCAAAATAGATTGTATCATATCCAACATCATTCTAATAGCATTTAAACATTCATTAAAATTTTCATTCTCACAATATGTCGCATCCTATACATCATCATCAATAACATTTAAACATTCATAAAATTTACATTCACATAGTAGATCACATTATATACATCATCATCAATAACATTTAAACATTCATAAATGTTCATACATCTTAAAGTTTCACTGTGAATAGAAAATAAAGTATATAGGCCTCAGGTAATCCTGTCTATCTAAGTCAAAAGGTGGTAGTACATACACCCAACCTTCGAGAAACATATTCTCGAGGTGGTCAAAAAAGTGAGGGATAGTCTCGTCGTAGTGTCTCGGCATCTTCCCAGGTAGCAGATCCTGGACTATACTTGTCCCATTGGAACTTAACTTGGTCTACCAGACGGTTCCTAAGCTGTCGGACTCTACGGTCCAATATGCGTAACGGTTCTACCGTGAGAGTTCCCACATCCGATACCTGCAATTCCTTCCAATTTAGTTTATGTGATTCATCAGCAACATAATGACGTAAAACAAATACGTGAAAAACATTATGAGTTTTATGCAAGTGGGGTGGTAGTACGAGATGATAGGCAACGGGTCCAATTTTCTCTTAGATTCTGAACGGTCCTATAAACTGAGGTGACAACTTTGTACCCTTCATGAATCGTATGGTACTCTTATTAGGCCTGATACAAATGAAAACATGGTCTCCCACTTCATAACTTCAGTCGGTCCTATGTGCATCCGCATAACTTTTTTGCCTATCATGTGCTTCCTTTAGTCTCTACCTAATCTGAATCACTTGTTCCTCCATCTCTTGAATCAATTATGGCCCAAATGTTACTCGTTCTTCTAGTCTATCCCAACTCAACGACGTTCTGCATGGCCTTCCATACAAAGCTTCGTAGGGTGGCATTCCAATGGAGTTATGAAAACTGTTATTGTAGGCAAACTATACCAAAGGTAGGTACTTCTCCCACTGGGTTTGATTATCAATGACATACATCCTAAGCATGTCTTCCATGACTTGATTTACTCTCTCAGTTTTCCCATCTGTTTCAGGATGATAAGTTGTGCTTAAGTTCAACTGAGTGCCCAACGCTGACTGCAAACTTGTCCAAAACCTAGAAGTGAATATGGAGTCCCTATCTGAAATGATCTTCATATGTATCCCATGCAAATGGATAACCTCTCTTACAAACACACGTACCACATCTGTGACATCGTAAGTGTCTCTAACCGGAATAAAATGAGCACTCTTGGTTAACTTATCAACTATTACAAGAATGGCATTGTGTCTATGAGATGTGAGCGGCAACCCCACCACAAAATCCATAGAAATGACTTCCCACTTGGACATAAGGACATCATGTGGTTGTAGGAGGCATGCCGAGTGATGGTGATTGGCTTTCACTTGTTGACACTCTAGGCACTTGGCGATGAAATGGACTACATTGCGCTTCATGCCTACCCAGAAGAAGAGCTTCCTCATGTCTGCATACATCTTCTTCACACCCAGATGCACACAATAAAGTGCTCTATGGGCTTCCTTCAGTATGATGCTTCGAATATCCCCATTCTCAGGGATGTACATCCTTTCTCGATATCTTAACAGTCCATCTTCTTCCAGACTATATCCTTCATACTTTGGATCTAACTACCTCCCACTCTAGAGGTTTAAAGTAACCTTTAAATACCAACTATCTCCCTGGATTTGTATCAACACATGTTCCCTCAGATTGACCTTTAAGGGTACCAAGGAGAAGATACGTAGTCTCGTACTCAAGGCATCTGCGACCACATTTTCCTTTCCCTTGATGTACGAAATACCAAAATCGTACTCACTCATAAACTCACTCCATCGCCTTTGTATAGCATTCAGATCCCTTTGAGTGAAGAGATGTTTTAAACTTTGATGGTCCTTTTTGAGCTCAAAGTTTCACCCCACAAGATAGTGCCTCCAAAGTTTCAGAGCTAGCATTACAGCTGCCAACTCTAAATCATGAGTCGCGTATATCTCTTCTTGTTTCTTCAACTTCATAGACGCATAAGCTATCACTCCTCCATCCTGCATTAGCACGTCCCCCAACCCTTGCTTCAAGGCATCTGTGCAGACTGTGAAGTCCTTTTCCATATCCGACACTCGTAGAATTGGCACACTAGTTAGAAACCTCTTAAGCTCAATGAATGCACTATTACACTCTTATGTCCATTCATACCTAACCCCCTTGCGCTGCAAGGTGGTGATGGGTTTCGCTATTTTGGAGAATCCCTCTACAAATCTCCGGTAATAACCTGCTAGCCCCATGAAGCTTCTCACCTCATGGGCATTTTTCAGCACTGGCCACTCCATAATGGCCTTTACCTTTTCTAGGTCCACAGAGATTCCTTGACCAGAAATGATATGACCTAAATAATAAATCTCTTTCTGGAAAAAAGAACACTTCGACAACTTCCCATACAATTTGTTCTCTCTAAGGCATGACAACACTACTCGTAAGTGTTCCTCATGTTCTCTTTCGTTCTTGGAATA
Organism: Picea engelmannii; assembly: GCA_009831015.1. Taxonomy (NCBI): domain Eukaryota; kingdom Viridiplantae; phylum Streptophyta; class Pinopsida; order Pinales; family Pinaceae; genus Picea; species Picea engelmannii. The sequence goes on along the minus strand of ML813483.1, from coordinate 60,985 downwards.
GATGAGGATGTCATATAGAAAGACTTGTACAAAATGATCTAAGTACTTCCGAAATACGTCGTTCATGAGGCTCATGAATACTGTTGGCGCATTGGTCAATCCGAAAGGTACTACGACGAACTCATAATGTCCAAACTGAGTTCGAAAGGCAGTTTTTGGGATATCGCTTTCCTTAATCCTTAACTGATGATACCCTGATCGCAAATCGCTCTTTGAGAATACCGCTGCTCCTTTAATCTGATCAAAGAGGTCATCTATTGATGGCATCGAGTACGTATTTTTCACTGTAGCACGGTTCAAGTCCCTATAGTCTATACACAGTCGTAAGGATCCATCCTTCTTCTTTACAAAAATTACTAGTGCACCCCAAGGTGAAACATTGGGCCTTATTAGCTCTAAATCCAGTAACTCTTTCAACTGCATTTGCAATTCACAAAGTTCTGGTGCTGTCATCCAATACAGAGTCTTGGAAATTGGTTTTGCACCAGGTTTTAGCTCAATAGTAGAATCAAGCTCCCTCTCGGGAGGTAACCCTGGTAACTCGTTCAGAAAAACATCCTTAAATTCTGACAATACCGGGTACTGATCCGATGAGGGTCCCTCCCTTTCGTTCACTGCTTTCACTACATATAATTGACACCCTTGTCTCAAGCATCACTTAACCTTCATAGTTGATATAAAGCGTAATGACACTTTTCTCCATACACCTTGGATCTCTACTGGCCTTCCCTCATTGTCTACACAGAGCACCCTCTTTGCAAAACAATCTACCAAGGCTCGGTGAGCAGCTAACCAATCCATTCCAATGATTAGGTCATACGCCCTGAGAGCAGTGACGTATACCTTCAACCTGGTAGTACACACTCCCAGGTCTACTATACAATTATCAACACTAGGTCCTACCGCTTGTTTTTCCCCCGAAGCCATCTCGACTTGTTTAAAGTCATCATGCTCGTAGGCTGCCAACCCACTCTTTTCTAATGCAGATGGTGAAATGAAACTATCTTTCACACCAAAATCAAATAAAATCTTAACATTTATATGGTTTAGCGTACCTGATGACTCCACCACCATGGATTGATGTTTGGCCTGGCGATTATTAACCGCTGTGTAAATCTGGTGGCTACTACTTGAGCTCCCCATCGGTGCCTTTCCTTCTCTATGCACGAACCCTGATTGTAACTCTGGGAAATCACACTGGTAATGGGGTCCTCCGCACCCCCAACAGGTAACACAAGATTGAACCTGTGCATTGTTATGTGACTGTCTCTAAAATGAGTTCCTTCCCCTGGAACCCCTGCCCCTACTAGATGTTCCTTGAGATTGTCGTGGACCTATCTGCATAGTTGGTGATGAACGAGATGCTGCACTCACTTCCATTGAAATCCCTACGGCTACTGTCCTTGGCGTGACTCTATTACCATATGGCGGTGGCCTTGAGCCCCCTCCCGTGGGAAATATCCTCGGGGCCTTCCCTATGAATCTAGGACGATGCAGAAATGTCAGTCTTGTACCCCCAGTTAATTTCATGTGTACTAAGGCATGAAACGCCCCTACCTGTTGTTCCTCATAGCACACTGGCAGATATTTCCTCTGGAACCTCTCCTCGAAAAGTTCCCAAGATACTGTGTCTGGGGTAAGGTGCATTTGTCTGTCCAGGTTGCCCCACTAGTTCAAGGCGTTGTCTCTTAACTGAAAAATTTTGATCTTTTCCTTTGAGTTGGACACATAGTACCTTAAGGAAAAACACCTTGTCATGCTTTCCAACCATGCTTCCGTGCGTTCACTGGCGCGACCCCCGACAAACTCCAGAAGTTTGATCTTCTGCAATTCTCGGGTGATGTCTTCAGGTGGAGGTCCTCCCCCTGAATCCCTTGACGCTTTTGGATTACCCGTTCCATATGGTGGGGGTTCCACCTCGTTCCCTGCTGGTTGCCACCCCCTCAAAGTTTCATTTATGGCCTCCAACGAGTGCAGTATGAGAGCTAGTTCGGGCGATGGTGGTGGTGGCACTGGTGGTGTTGGTGGTTCTTCCGGCGATGCTCCCCTGCCTCGATTCCCTCGAGTCCTGACCATCCTGTATGCTTTAACCTACACAAACCAAAGTTGTCAGGGTGAGTTCAAGGACGTTTCAAATTGGTGCTACTCAAACTAGAAACAAGGTTAGGCGTAAGTTTTCTTTACTTGTCTATAAACATACATTACTCTCTTTAGGGGATTGGCTAGGTTAGGATTAGGATTAAGCGTCTAAGCTTGATTTGTTCACCTAAGAAACTATTGGTTCCCTTTCCTTGTAGCTATGCTAGCCTTACGCCATACTCACCAATTCCTCTTGCTTACTCTCCTAGTGCGTATGTCGCCTCCTTCCCTCTTGTCCTAGTCTAAGTCCTTTTAACTTTTCGCTTACAACTAAATATCCTCCAATGCTTGACTCGTGAGCTTTCCTTGCCGCATTGTACATAAGCGTTGAATTGCGTGTCTCGGTGGCTGTAGGCACGAGTCTTTAAGGATTGTAGAGTGGTTTTCGGCATTGGAACTTAGTGCTTGGATTTGACTGGTGGAATGGAATGAAAGGGCTCAACAATTGGCTCGATGAATTGTGTGTAAGGTCTCATGAGCCTGATGCTTGGACAATCAGAGTTTATACTTCAGGATACAAAGATCAGCAGCGCTAAATAAGCCTTTACCTTGATTTCCGGTGCATTCACTAGTTATGATTCAACTCAGTTAGCTGGCTCCGGATCAATAGGTCAGGTAATAAGCCAGTTAGTCTTAATCTTCATATTGTATCTTCCTAATAATGATACCCCTCTAATCATACAGTGTTACCATTAATCTATTCAAGTATAAGAATTTATTTGTAAAGACTTATGAGGGCGGGTTGGTGTTAATGCTCTTCTTAAGGCGCTTCACTTGGTGGGTGGTCTTGGGTTCAAAACCCATTGACCCTCTAACATTTTAATTAACTTTTAATGTAGTTTAACTTTATTTTACCTTGAATTAAACTAATTAACTTTACTTAAACTTACTAATTAAACTTTATTAAACTTCATAATTAAGATTTATTAAACTTAATGATTACACTTTAATTGAATCTTTAATTTGAGTTTTGAAATAGTTACAATTAAAATAAATTGTTAAATTTTATAATTAAAATTACTTGTTAAATTTTATAATTAAAATTACTTGTTAAATTTTTATTTTATTTTTAAATAATTACAATTAAATTAAGTTTAAATGGATAATAATAATAAATAAATAAATAAAACAAGAAACAAAATAAGATTAAATAAATTAAATTTAAAAAAAAATATAGGGCATCGTGGGTCCTCGCATGAGGCCCACATGCCCCCCGGGCTCTTATCCCTCCCTCCAAAACCCTACACTGAGTTCCCCATCCCCAAACCCGCATTCTTCCGCTCTTCGAACATGGTCGAACTCTCTCACTGTGCAGCTCATCCCTTGATAGTTTTGGCGCTGACATGTTAGTCTTCGCTTACCTCTGATGTTTCTTGTTGTGTTGGGTGCAGGTGCGCTTGGTGTGTTGTTGTTGTTTGATCTTATGTTTTTTTTTTTTTTGACTGACCTGTGTTTTGGTTGTAGGTTGCATGGGGATGGAGCTAAGCCTGCTAGCTAGTTTTTTTTTCTTTTTCTTGCTGCTTGCGGGCTTGGTGCCTGTGCTGGGATTTGTATGAGAATTGTTGGTTATTGGATATCAGGCTTTTGTGACCCCAACTAGGTCGACTAGAAGTTTAAGCTATAGTGTGCGAGCTAGGGTTTATCTGACTGAAGTATGTTTAGGGTTTATATAGCGTAGTTGTAGGAGGAGGCGTAAGGTTTATTTACAGTTATTGTTATACACAATATATCCTTGGAAGAGAAGGTCTGTTTCTGAGTGAGTATTTTCGTTCTCAGAAAATAGGGTTCTCTATGCTTTTGCTTGTTTTGAATCGGGCCATAATGGGTTTTGTCATGAACTATTATGTGTATGAATTGAGACAGTTTGACTGAAAGATATAGCATACAGCTTCCCATATGTTATAGTTTGTCAGTTATTTAGAATTGAAGAACTTCACGACATTCTGAGTCAGGAGTGCTTTGAGTTATTGGGAACTTCTGCTTGTTATGTTCTTCTTTGTATCCAATTTGATTTTGAGTTGGCGAAGCTCAGGGCATAATCATAACTCCATGCTTATTAGGAATACGTGTTCTCACCGTAGCTTTGTAGATCTGCATTGGTTGCTTACAGTTTCAATTATCAAAGTTTTATCTGTTTAGGATTTCACTGGTAGCGGTCACAGTGACCTAGTCCATTTGGCATCAAATCTGAGACATTGCAGTGTTCTTTCTAGTCAATCTATAATCTGAACTTTCTACTCAACAATTATCCTTATTTGTTGCCTTTTTGGCCAATTTCATGAAAAAAAGGAGGAAAAAAAACAACATTCAATTACTTGTCGTAATGCTTGTTTTCTATTTTTATTTTTTTTCAGGTGATCCCATGCCATTTCTTTTTTTTTTCTTTTTTTTCCATCATATTGGTCAGAAACACGATCTTCTGACTTTTGTCAGAATTCAAGCCTTGTAATTTGGACAGCACTGGATATAAGTTTTCCAATATGTGAATACTAAAGTATCTACATCCACTGAAAACACGACTGGATGTTGCTAGAATTGTATACTACGGAAATATTTGTAGGGTTCTGTTAGGGAAGGGTAGTTTCCCCCCCAAAAAAAAAACTTGGCTTATAAAAGGAAGGACAACACACTAGTCTTTTAGCCAGCAGAGTTAGTGAGTCGAAGTTAGTGTGTGTTGTATCTTTCAGCTATGTGTATGGCTTGAGTGTGATGCAAAGCTCCTGGAATACTTTATCTTCTGAGTAAAACAAAGTCCATCTGATTGTTGTTGGAGCCTATCCTTTTTATCCTTGAATATTTCAGATCATTGTGTGATGTAGAACAGGCCCTATTTAGCTATTGTGCCTTGTTGTCCTAATTTCCAGATTGTAGATTGTATGTAAAGTAGACACTATCTATCTGATGTTTTGAATTAGTTCACAGAATGCAGTGTTTGCACTCCTGAATCTTTAATTACACAATTTTAGTATATGCTAATCTTATGTTTAGATAGGCGCAATCTAAAGTTCCAAGTTTTAGGACCTGCCGGATTCATTCTTTGAGTGCAGATATGAACTATGATGTAAAAATATACAATTTCTACCAAGGACAGTCTTTCACAGACAATACATGTGAATGCATTGCTAATGTGAAAGTATCTATACATCCAAGAAGCATGTGTAGGGTTCTGTTAGGGAAGGGTAGTCGGCCTCCCCAAATATATATATATATATATATATATATATATATATATATATATATATATATATATATATGCATATTTTTTTTTATACTTTAAATACTTACATTTTTTTTTTACTGTAAATTGTTAAATTATTAACCGATATGAATTCAATAGAGAGGGTATAGTGGCTGTAGAAAACGGTTGGGGGTTAGGTGGGTAGGTGGGTAGGTAAGCCCTTAAGGCTCCAGATTGTGAAAACCTGGCTCTGATACCATGTGTAGGGTTCTTCTTCACAGAGCCTTATAAAACCCCTAAAATGAATTATTTTAAGGAATGCTAACCTAACATTTTAAATACTTCATAACCTGCACATAACCAATAACCAGCATATATAAAATTTATTTAAATGAACATAATAAGCTTACGAACAACCTTATAACACTTCATATTCCTTAAATATATATAAAACAAATACGTAAATTAAAATACCTTGGTCTGATGCTAAACTCTCGCTAGTCTTGTAGTCCTTCCTGTTGCTTCCTTGCCCAGCTTGATGCCACTGACCAACTCTGCCTAAATCGAATAACCTCCTAACTAGCTAAGAGCAGCCTGTTTGGCTCCCTAGATCCAGGAAACCAAAAATAATCCTAGCCCCCGTGTCTAAAACCCCTAGCAACCCGGTGCCCCTTGCATTGATACTCAAAGACTGCAGAACTCCACCATAGAACCAGAAAATCCAAGCCCAGAAACCAAAACCCTCCTCCCCCTCCAAAATGATTCCCCTCCCAAAAAAATGATGATCCCCTTCCCGTAAGGCTCCTCCCATCATATCCCTCCTTCACCGACCCTTTCCTCCTCATTAATTTCCTTATCCCTCCATTCATTATCTTATCCTCTTATTTAATGTCTTGTCATTTTGTTTAATGTTTCTTATCCTTTTATTTAATGTTTGTTATCCCCTCCGTATACGTAAGTTTTTAATAAATTAAATTATTAACCCCTTTAATTCTTTACTCACATAATTAAAGAGTCAATTAATCATTGATAGTTATGAACAAGTGATTAATAACAATTAATTAGTTAATATTATTTAAGAAATAATTATTGTTTGGCTAACATTTTAGGACAATCAGATTATCAAATTAATTATAATTAATAATCCTATACATTTATTTAAGTAGGGTCGTTACAAATATGTCCTTTTAATGGTCCTTCCATATCTTGAAATTTGTGTACATCATTTCTTCGATGAAGAATTGATGCATTATAAGCCTCTTCAGAAAACAATTTACCTTTTTCATCCAAAAACTATGGTATTACTTTTTGAATTACATATATAAATGTCTTTCTAAATAATTGACCACCCTTAAGAATTTCATTACAACAAGTTTTATCATTCTGTACCAATTGCTTCTTTGTAAGTACTCTGGTGGCATCCATTATCAATGCAGTTCTTTCATTAACCCCTAATTTCTTCAAATCATCCATAGATATTGCATTTAATAATTTAATAAGATTATCAACAACTAGAGGCTTATCACCCAATTCAGTCCAAATTTTATGTCCAAGATCTCAAATGGACCACATAATATACCTATTATCTTTGTACAATTTCCCAACTTTAATGAGCTCTTCTTGGGCCTCACTTTTAAAAGAACATGTTTCCCCACTTTATACTCTCTATATTTCCTTTTCTTATGTGCCTAACTTTTCTGTCTATCTTGAGTTGCCTTTAAATTTTGTTTAATTCTAACCATCTGGTCTTCCATATCCTTGATAAATTATGTCCCAAGTACTACTATGTCTATTGGGCTGTCCCAATTCACCAAAGTTTTGCATTTCCTACCATACAAAGATTCAAATGGGCTCATATTCTATGAAGCTTGAGACCCATTATTATAAGAAAAGGAATCCAAATGCAAGTAATATTCCCACTTATATGGTTTATCCATCACATACATTCTCAGCATGTCTTCAATCACTTGGTTGACTCTCTTTGTCTTCCCATCTAATTGTGGATGGTATGTTGTGATAAAATTCAGATTTGTACCAAATCCATTAAATAAACCCCTCCAAAAATTTGAAGTAAACTTTGTGTCTCTTTCTAAAAACATTTCCTTAGGTATCCCACGCAACCTAGCAATTTCCCTCGTAAATGTTTACAATATTAATTGTTGTATGAGTCATTTTCACAGGAAAAAAATGAGTGGCCTTTGTCAATTCATCCACAACTACCATTATGGAATCATGTTTCCTTGTTGTCCTGGGAAATTTGGTTATAAAATCAATGGCTACCACTTCCGATTTATTCTCTAGAATTGGCAATGGCTAAAGAAAACCCGTTGGGTGTCTATGCTCAACTTTTAGTCTCTGAAATTCCATACATCTAGCAATGTAATCAACAACATCCTTCTTCATTCCAAGCCAAAAGAATTGGCTTATTACTACTGCAATTGTTTTCTAGTAGCTAGGATGTCTAACATATGGAACATTATGCATTTCCTTTAACACCAAATTCCTAAGTTCTCCAGAACTAGGAACATAAATTCTATTCTTATTCATAAGTAATCCACCCTCCTTAATATCATACTCTTTAATTTTCTCCTATACATTTTCCTGTTGTACACCTTCTTTTACCTATAGGTAATGTTGATCTGTAATAACAACATATAAAATTGTGCTCTTTAAACCT
>ML813483.1:34601-52040 GCA_009831015.1 Picea engelmannii | reverse complement strand
ATGACATAATATTTATAATACAACGTATAAATATACTTAGTAAATAAATAGTTACTTATTATTCAAGTGACACATCCTTTCATGGATGGTCACCATATGTTCTATATATATGAAACTTTCATAATTGTAATAACATCAATTTAATATAATCATTTTATATTGTACTCGTGTCTCTGTGCATGGTTATTCTTCTTGTGATCTTGGTTATTACTATTGCTATTGTTCATGGTTTATTCTTTAGATCAAGTAAATTTATAAAGTAACTGAATATAATTGAACAAAATTAAAATCCAACATGGTATCAGAGAAACATTCTTGAAAGAAGACTATTGCACATGCATTAACCTTCTACAGCAACTAGTCATACCTTTCCTGCAATTCATTGTTTTGTTGCAACTACAACTCAGGCTAAACTTTTTGCACTCTTCCAACAACCATGGTGAACCTTATTTTGGTAAAATATAGGCTTGATGGAACAACCAAATTTAGTTCTTGGAAATATAGATTTCTCATCACTCTAGAAGAGAGTGAACTAATGAAGTGCATTAAAGAAGTTGTACCAGAATCAACTGATGATGCAGAAAAATCAAAATGGAGGAAGAATGATGAAAAAGCCAGAAAAATCATCATCTATTATGTGAGAGACCATTTAATCCCTCACATCTCCAACTTGAAGATGGCTAAGAAGATTTACAATTCCTTGAAGAAGTTGTTTGAGAGTAACAACACCAACAAAGCACTTATTTTGAGACACCAACTTCAAAATCTCAAGATGACGAAGTCTGATACAGTTGCCACCTTCTTCATGAATATTTCAGAGACTAGAGGTCAGTTGGGTGCTATTGGTGAAATCATATCTTATAGAGAACTTGTCATGATTACCCTTAATGGTCTTCGAAGCCATTGGGAGCCATTCATTCAAAGTATCAGTGGGCAATCCGAATTTCCCAAGTTTGATCGTTTATGGGTAGATTGTACTCAAGAGGAGACCAGACTTGCAGCTAGAGGCATGCAATGTTCCCATCATGGGGAAAATCAAGCCCTTGCCACTCGTGCAAGGAAAAGCAAAGGAAAAAGAAGAGGTTTTAGCAAAACCTTTAAAGGAAGGAAGTTATCACCAACTTTTGAGCACAAAAAGAAGGACATGTCAAAGGTTCAGTGCTTCATATGTGACAAGTATGGCCACTATGCGAAAAATTGTCCTACATGGAAGAAAGGAAAAAAACATGCTTCCACTGCTAATGTTGATTTAGAACCACCTCAGAGGAAGTCAAGGAATGGAAGCATGAACAATGAAGAGTTCTTCTTCATTTCATCCCTCTCAAGTATGGTTCCTATTAGTAATGATGTTTGGTTGATTGATAGTGGTGCTTACAGACATATGATTGGATACAGAGAGCACCTTACAAATATAGTAGAGAAAGAATCTCGTTTGCATGTTGTACTTGGTGATGATGCAAGATATACTGTGAAGGGAGTTGGATCCACCTCCTTACAATTGGATTCTAGCACCCCACTCCATTTGATTGATGTATTATTTGTACCTGGGATGAGAAGAAACCTTGTCTCTATTTCATCCTTAGAGAACAAAGGCTACAAGGTTGCTTTCTCTGATGGAAAATTTCTTGCATGGAATAAGAACTCTAGTATGGAATATGCATGGGTGATTGGTGTTTGAGAGAACAGATTGTATAGATTGATTGTTTGACCAGTTCAGGCCCTAATACATGATTCTATTAGTTTGAGTGAACTATGGCATAGGAGACTTGCTCATTTACATTATAGAGCTCTTCCCACTCTGGGGAAGATGGTGACAGGCCTTCCAAAGGTCCATGTTGAACACGATGGAATTTGCAGAGGTTGTGCTCTTGGAAAGAATGCCAAGAGGTCCTTTTTTAGCAACGACAGTAGATACAAGGGGATCTTAGACTTGGTTCATACAGATTTATGTGGACCCATGACAGTTGCTTCCTTAAGTGGATACCTATAATATGTGATCTTCATTGATGACCACTCTCAGAAGACTTGGATTTACTTATTGAAGACCAAGGATGGAGTCCTTGCTAGTATTTAGGAGTTCAAAGCATAGGTCGAAAACCTGACCGGAAAGAAGATTAAAGTGTTGAGATTAGATAATGGAGCAGAATACATCTGCCAGGATTTCAGTGATTTCTGCATTGAGGTAGGGATCAAGAGGGATTACATTGTTCCTTACAATCCTCAACAAAATGGGGTTGTAGAAAGGAAGAACAGATCTATTATCGAGGCAATCAAGACAATGATTCATGATCAACATTTACCTATGTTTTAGTGGGTAGAAGCATCAATGACTGTAGTGTATGTTCAGAACATAAGTCCTCATAAGACTGTAAGGAACATGACTCCCAAGGAGGCCTTCACCGGAGTGAAGCCTAAGGTTGGGCACTTAAGGATATTTGGGTGTCCAGTATACATTCATATACCCAAAGAGAAAAGGACCAAGCTAGACCCTTCAAGAAGAAAGGGTACATTTGTGGGGTATAGTGAGTCTTCGAAGGCATACTAGATCCACATCCCTGGTTAGAGACAAATTGAGGTGAGTAGAGATGTTACCTTTGAGGAGGAGGTAGCCTTCATGAGATATAGAGGATATCACATGGATATTGACAGTGAGAAAGAAGAAGAGATGGTTCATTCTCCCCCTCACCCTCCAACAGTTCAAAGGGAGACCATTGAGCCTATTGATCCCACTCATCCTATACCTCTAGTTGATGTTTTGAGAGATATTGTAGTAGGTCATAAGAGACCTACATGGGCTCGTCAGCCTCTATAGGAGGCAGAAGGACATGAAACTCCTCATGGTACCTTCTGAGAGAGCAAGATACCTCAGAGATATTCATGCTATATCGCAGCTATAAGCTACATCATTGATTATGAGCCTTCATGTTATGAGGAGGCATCTAGTCAACCAATATGGAGAGATTCCATGATGGAGGAGTATCAATCCATCATGAAGAATGATGTGTGGATATTGTTTTGAGACCTAAAAGGAAGTCTGTAGTGACTTCCAAATGGATCTATAAGATCAAACATACAGTTGACGGAAGCATTGAGAAGCACAAAGAAATATTTGTTGCTAGAGGATTCTCTCAGGTGGAGGGAATATATTATGAGGAGACATTTGCTCCTATTGCTCAATACACTTCTATCCAGACGATTATTTCCCTAATAGAATCCATGGGTTGGAAACTACATCAGATGGATGTGAAGACAACCTTTCTCAATGGAGAGATTGAGGAAGAAATATACATCGATCAACCAGATGGTTTTTTCATACATGAAAAGTAGTCTCATGTGTGTAGGTTGAAGAAGGCCCTGTATGGACTCAAGCAGACACCTCGATCTTGGTATGCGAGGATAGATGGACACCTGATGAGTCTGGGATTCAAGAAAGTGTTGTTGTTCCCAACCCATACTACAAGACTGTTAACGGTGAGGCCTTGATTTTGGTCCTCTAAGTTGATGATTTATTCCTCACCGATACAGAGAGCCTTATTATTGAGTGCAAGTATGCATTGGCCTCTGAGTTTGAGATGAAGGACCTTGGTATGATGCACTACTTCTTGGGACTATAGGTGTGGCAAAGAATTGATGAGATCTTCCTAAGTCAGGGGAAGTACACAGTTGAGATATTGAAAATTTTTGGGATGCTAAACTGTAATCCCATGGCTACACCAATGGTGATGAATCTAAAGAAACTATGTGTGTCTTCTTCTGATTTTGATGAGATTGATCCGACCCCGTACAGAAAACTGATTGGATCATTGATGTATCTGGTTAACACCAGACTAGATATTTTCTATGCAGTGAGTGCACTTAGCCAGTTTATGAGCCAACCGAGACAAACACAGCGGATTGCTATGAAGCATGTGTTGAGATACCTGCGAGGAAAAATTGGACATGGTATGAGATATACTTCTAGTATTGACATGAGATTGCAGGGATATAATGACTCTGATTGGGTAGGGAGTGCAGTAGATAGGAAGAGAAACTCTAGGTGTTGCTTCACTTTGGGATCTATCATGGTTTCCTGGTGTAGTAGAAAACAAACTTCTGTGGCCTTGACTACTGCAGAACAAGAGTACATTGCATTAAGTGTGGCAGTCTATGAATAAGTGTGGATTTTCAAGCTCCTTGCAGGTTTATTTGGACATGTGATAGATTCCACCGTTATTCATTGTGACAACCAGAGCCATGTGAAGCTCTTAGATAATACAATGTTTCATGACAAATCAAAACACATTGAGATCAAGTACAATTACATCCGAGACATGGTGCAGAGGAAGGTTGTATTGGTGCAATACCTTCCTACAGATGAGCAGGTTGTTGATGTTCTTACCAAACCCCTTACTAAGATAAAGTTCGAGTACTTCCGTGACAGACTTGGTGTGGCAGAGAATGTCTCCCTCACTGAAAGGGAGTGTTAATATTTTCAGCTTCCTGAAACATTCTCCATATCGTGCTCCTCTGTGACTGAAGTGAATTGATTTGTGAAGACACTTATCCGAGAAGGGATAAGTGGGTTTGGGCTTATATCCCAATGTCCCATCTGGATATCACATGAGTACATGTCAAGGGAATTGACCCTTGACGTCACACACTATGGGAGTTGACCCTAGTATTTATAGAGGGTGTAGCTTCTAGAAGTCCACATGGGAGTGCCATGTGTGACAAACATTCTCTGGATCGTACTCCTATATGAATTGAGTTGAGTTGATCTGTGAGGACACTTATTAGAGAATGGATAAGTGGGACACTTATTCGATAATGGATAAGTGCATTTGGGCTTATAAACCAACATCCCATGTGGATAGCACATGAGGACATGTCAAGGGAGTTGACCCTTGACATCACACATTATGGGAGTTGACCATAGTGTTTCTAGAGGGTGTAGCCTCTAGAAGTCCACATGGAAGTGTCATGTGTGGAAAACCTTTTGCTATGATGGTGGTTGCGTACTACTGACAAAGACTGTGTGTCTTTGGACAGTAGTTGTGTACTACTATGGAAACATGCTTCCCTATATAAGAGGGAGTGTTGAGGTTTCAACATCGGTCATAACTTCTCCTAGATTGGGTTGTATACCAAGGGATATAGGATTCATTTATCATAAACGTGCACCTGTGATAAATGGTCCCAGATGTAGTCCTTCCTTGATCATGAAAAGGAATAATATGGACTTGAGGTGCATGAGATTTTTTCCAAGTGTCAGTTAGCATCATTCTAACATTCACTCATGGGGGTGTACCTATGGTGAACAACCTTGGTTGAGAATGTCTCCCTCGTCGAGAGGGAGTGTTGATGTTTGGACAACATCGAGAATACATTCTTCCAGACATATATATATCTATATATATATATATATATATATATATATGACATAATATTTATAATACAACGTATAAATATACTTAGTAAATAAATAGTTACTTATTATCCAAGTGACACATCCTTTCATGGATGGTCACCATATGTTCTATATATATGAAACTCTCATCATTGTAATAACATCAATTTAATAAAAGAATTTTCTATTGTACTCATGTCTCTATTCATGGTTATTCTTCTTGTGATCTTGGTTATTACTGCTGCTATTGTTCATGGTTTATGCTTCAGTTCAAGTAAATTTATAAAGTAACTGAATGTAATTGAACAACATTAAAATGCAAGACTACCTAGTAGTTCTTACCCTATAGTGGTGCCACAACTATTTAAGTTTGATTTTATGCTATGTTTGGCAAAGTAAGGGTTGGGGCCTAGCCCTAGCCCCAATGTATACCATGTGACCACTATAACATATGACCATCGTTTATAAATAGGCATGTGGGTAATGCATATGCCCTAGCCTCGACGCTCTAAAATGCAACTGTTAGCATGTAACCACACCTATAGCGCGAATGTTGAGGGCTTAGCCCCGATCGGTCAGGCCAACCCATCGACCAAGTTGTGTAACCAATGGATAAATGTTGGGGGTTTATCCAGGATTAGGGAACGTGGAAGCATAACGCTTGGCCACATGCACAATAGAACAAGACCAGGAGAAGAAATATAGGGGGCCAACGCACCAGCAGCCTATCCCTTGGAAACTTGGATGCGCAAAGGTGACCGGGAGCCCTAAGAAAGGGGGTTGCACCCATTTTTATTCCTATAGTGGGTTTTTACACTTTATAATAAATATTTGTAATGATTTTCTCAGTAATTTGTGGGGATTTTAGTCATATTTTGAGGATCTTGGGCCCTTTTTGAGGCCAGATATTGGGGAGAAGTTGGGAGGTTTTTACCCACTTTTAGTCTATATAAACCAGAGGTTCTTAAAGCCATGGGGGAGATTTAGAACAAAGAAATGATGAAGAAGTTCCAATCCAAAGACATTTTTATGCAGTCAAGCCATTGAGGAGAGCACCTTTGCGGGCCATTTATGGGATATCCATTCATCTGTTTTCAGTGTTGTCGGTTTTGTTGGGTTCTTGAGATCTGGTAAAATAGGACCAGATCAGTTTGTAACCTTTTTGGCACTATTATGATATACCTTTAAAGCTTTGAACAAAAATAAGAAAGCCTCACCCACTAAGACAAAGGCTCAAAGATGTAGGCGATATTGTTGAAATCTGTTATCACTTTGGTGTTTTATGGTTTGTTTTTTTTCATGCTTATGTTCAGATATGTATATTTCTTAATGGCTGATATGTTTCCTCTTTCATTAGTTTTCCTAAATGGTAATTTTACTCATGCAAAATGCTTAACCATTGTCGTTTAAACGATCTTTTTGGATCAAGTGGTATTAGAGCTAGTTGATGTTTGGTTTTTGAGTTTGCATGACTACCAGGGAAAATATGAGTCGTGGTGAAGGCGATATTTTTGAAAAGAATTCATTGATTGGATTGAGAAAGAGAACTTCTCAAAGTGATAATATGGCATCAGAAGAAGGACTTTCTTATGATGAGAAAGAGTTTCGAAAAACTTTCTTCGCCGTGTCAGAGATGATGAAGGTTTTGTATGAGGATTAATTGGAATGGAAGAGGTCAGTTCTATGTGAATATTCAAAGGTTAAAAGTGAATAAGGAGAGGATCCTCCTCAAATTCCTCCTTCACCTCCTTCTTCTCCATCAAATTCTTCTTCTTCTTCAAGTTCAAGTTCTAAATCCACTGTAAGAAAACATTACAATAAACATAAACAAGAAATGCCTTTACTAAAATTTGATGTGAAATTTGAATTACCTATGTATGATGGTGAATTCAATGTAGAGAGACTTGATATTTGGGTCAGAAAGATGGAGATATATTGTAGTGTGAAACAAATCAAGGATGAGGCAACTCAGATCAAGTTGTCATCGCTTAGACTTGTAGGCACAACACTCATATGGTGGCAAAACAAGTTGTAAAATGGAACACAACAAGTGGGTAATGTATTTCCATCATGAAAAGTTTTTGTTTCTGCACTTAGAAAGAAATTCTATCCTTTGGGTTATAAAGAGAAAGATTTAATTGAATGGCACAGATGGATTTCATAAAATGACATTGATGTTAGACATTCCATTACATACCCAAGAAAATATTTGAAGTATATTGGAGGTTTACCTGCACATATTCGTAACACTGTATTTATGTTTGGACCTACTAATCTTGATGAGGTTTCTGTTCAAGAAACATACATTGAAGTAGGGAAAACATGGGTTGGTGTTTCAGGGGAATCGTCTTCAAGGAAAGAGGACAGAAGGAAGTGGAATGGAAAGAAGGAAAATTCAGTGGCAAGAAAGGAAGAGAAGCCCTCTTGCAAGCATTGCAAGAAAGAAGGACATGATGAGGACCATTGCTGGAAATTGCATCCCAAGAAGAGACCAAATTTGTTCAAAGAGAAGAAAGGGAGGCAAACAATTGCAATAGAAACATGACCAATAGACTTGGGATTGGATTCAGGTGATGAATCAGAAGTCTCATGGGTTGGTTTGTCAGGTAAAATTGGTGATGGATATGATTCTAGAAGTACATTGTTTCACATAAGGATCATAATGAGGCATACTAAGGTCGACACATTGATAGATAGTGGATCTCAATCTAACTTGATTTCATAAGAATTGGTTAAACAATTGGGATTAAACACTCAAATGCATCATAAGACTTACACATTTAAATGGATAAGAAACAATCATCAATTGCTCATAACAAAGAAATGCACATTAAATTTTGCAATTTCATCTAAGTTTGTGCACGAGGTAGCATGTGATGTGGTGCCACTCAATGAATGTGGAATTGTATTAGGTAGTCCTTACTTGTATGATCCTAAAGCAATATTCTACGGGGAAAAGAATCAATATCACTTAATCAAAGAAAGTCAAGAATATGTGGTACATGCTCATCATTTTAAAGCAAATAAATCTCTTCAAACAATGGAACAATTAAGAAAGGCAACTCATGCAAGAAACACACCTATAATTGTTTCAAATCAAGTAATTGATCTTAAGAAAGAACATGAGATGATTTTAGAATGGAAGATCAATCACACTTTTCTTCGAGATAAGCTAATGTCATGCAAATACTACAAATATATTAGTGCATTTACAGTCATATTTATGATGTTATCATTAGTAATGTTTTCAGCATGGATGATAGTGGCTTCAGTAAGATGTGATAGGGTACAAATGGATAACAATATGTTGTCAGTTATCATGATTGTTTTATAGTGGTTCCTGATGAGACAGATGCACAGGATAGAGTTCAAAGACAGAGGACAAGTTAGGTGGCCTATCTCGCACTTGATGACTATTCAGTAACCTTTTGGAGGACCAAAAGGACTTTAGTGGGGAGGTGTGATCTAGAATTGGATCTAGGAACCAAAATGGGTCCAGGAAGGCCTAAAATTAAAAGTGCTCAGAATGGCTTCAAAATGGACTTGTGTTTAGGCCTCGTCAATATAAACCCAATGCAACTTGAACGAGCTCAAACAAACATTGTATGCTCAAGATATTGCAATCTGTTCATTTTGTCAAACAGGTAAAAAAACGATGTTGCCTGTACAATTCGTAAAGTGCTGACATTGCAACTAATTGTACAAGACATATGACCATATAGCTGACCTAGAAGGGTATGATGGTGCTAAAGTGGGTAGGTATAGGTGGACCAGTCAGAGTGTGACACATGGCACCATTGCAAGGGTGACACATGGCACAGGCTGACGTGGCAAGGTACAGTGGCATGTACAATGTGTTGACATGGAAAGTGTACTGATTGGGCAGTGTTTGATGACATGGTCGAATGGTATCTTGACACGTGGATGGTTTTTGGATGAATGTGAACGTGCCACGTGGCCTGTTCTTATGATTCCATGTGGCACCCCTATATTGATTTATTGTTTGGAAAAAAATTGTTTGAGGTCCATGGGGGTCGAACCCATGACCTTTATGGGCGGCCAAGACTTCACGTAGGCTAGGCTACCAACCCACCTACCTAGTAGCTCTTACCCTATAGTGGCGCCACGACTATTTAAGTTTGATGTTATGCTAATTTTGGCGAAGTAAGGGTTGGGCCCTATCCCCAACCCCGATGTATACCATGCGACCACTAGAACATATGACCATTGTTTATAAATAGGCACGCGAGTAATGCATATGCCCTAGCCCCAACACTCTACAATGCGACCGTTAGCATGGAACCCCACCTATAGTGTAGATGTTAAGGGGTTAGCCCCAGTCGATCAGGCTAGCCTGTTGACCAAGGGGCATAACCAATGGCTAAATGTCGGGGGGATATCCAGGATTAGAGTGTGTTGAAACATAAAACTTGGCCACATGCGCCATAGCACAAGACTAGGAGAAGATATTCAGGGGGCTAGTGCACCAACAGCCTAGCCCTTGGACACTTGGATGCGCGCAGGTGACCAGGAGCCCTAAGAAAGGGGGTTGCACCCATTTTTATTCCTAAAGTGGGTTTTTCCAGTTTATAATAAAGATTTTTAATGATTTTCTCAGTAGTTTGTGGGGATTTTGGTTATTTTTGGAGGATCTTGGGCCCTTTTTTAGGCCAGATCTTGGGGAAACATTGGGAGGTTGTTACCCACTTCTAGTATATATAAACCAGAGGTTATCG
Source organism: Picea engelmannii (assembly GCA_009831015.1). Lineage (NCBI taxonomy): Eukaryota > Viridiplantae > Streptophyta > Pinopsida > Pinales > Pinaceae > Picea > Picea engelmannii. The sequence continues at coordinate 41,918 of ML813483.1, read as the reverse complement.
AAGCCATGGGGAGGTTCATAATAGAGAAATAATGAATAAGTTCCAAGCCAAAGCCATTTTTATGCAGGGAAACCATTGAGGAGAGCACCTTTGCGGGACATTTTTGGGAGCTTTGTTCATCCGTTTTCAGTGTCGTCAGTTTTGTTGGGTTCTTGAGATATGGTAGAACAAAACCAGATTAGTTTGTAACCTTTTTGGAACTGTTATGATGTACTTGTAAATATTTGAACTGAAATAAGAAATCCTCACCCACCGAGACAAAGGCCTGGAGACGTAGGTGAGATTGTCAAACTACGTTATCACTTTGGTGTTTTATGGTTTGGTGTTCTTCATGCTTATGTTTAGATCTATATATTTCTTAATGGCTTCTATGTTTCCTCTTTCATTCTTTCTCTTTCATTAGTTTTCCTAAATGGTAATTTAACTCATGCAAATACTTAACCATTGTCGTTTAAAATATCTTTTCAGATCAATTATGGTCTGTCCTTAATTCAAATCTCTTTCCCATGAGATAATGTCTCCACATATTCAATGCATGAACTATGGAAACAAGATCCAAATCATGTGTGGAATAATTCCTCTCATGTTCTTTGATTTTTCTAGACTCATAACCAATGACATGTCCATTTTGAGTGAGGAATCTATTAAGTCCTTCCTTGCATGCATATGTAGATACCAAAAAATTCTCATTTGGCTCACCAATATTTAAAATAGGTGCACTAGTAAGTAATTATTTCAACATATTAAAGTTCTCTTCACACTTCATTGTCCATTCAAAATTAATTCCCTTCTTTTGTAAAGAAGGGATGTGATGAGCAATATTAGATAACCCTTCTATAAACCTTCTGTAGTTTCTGGATAATCCCACAAAAGATATGATTTCTGAAACATTCTTGTGTTTTGGCCATCCTATAATGGCTTCAATATTTTTTGAAGATACCGCTATATCTTATTCTGAAATAATATTCCTTGAATAATGGATTTTTTCTTGGTAAAAAGAGCACTTACTAAGCTTGGCATAGAGTTGATGTTCCCTAAGAACTCGCAACACCAACCTGAAGTGATGTTCATGCTCTTCCTCAGACTTAGAATAAATAAGTATGTCATCCAAGAACACAATGGCAAACTTATCCAAATAATTTCTGAATATTGCATTCATTAAGCACATAATGATAATTCGTTCATTGGTTAGTCCAAATGGCACCACTACAAATTCATAATGTCCATACCTAGTTCTAAATGATGTTTTATTGATGTATTCTTACTTGATTCTTACCTGATGGTATCTGGATCTCAAGTCTATCTTTGAAAATATATGTGTTTCTCTTAGTTGATCAAAGAGGTCATCAATTATGGGTAGAGGGTATTTGTTATTTACCATGGATTTATTCAGTTGTCTAAAGTCAATACGCAACCTCAATGTTCCATACTTATTTTTTCCAAAGAGTATTGGTGCTCCCCAAGGTGAAAAACTTGGACGTATGTACCCTTTCCTCAACAATTCTTCTAGCTACATTTGTAATTCTTTCAATTCAGGTGGATTCATTCTGTAAGGTGATTTTTATACTGGGGAAACTTATGGTACTAAATCAATAGAGAAATCTATATCCCTCTTCAATGGCATTCCTGGTATTTCCTGGAATACATCTTCAAAATCTTGCAGTACCAAAAAATCTTCAAGGCTTGGCCCTTTTGTATTTTTCGGATATGCCACATGCGCTGAATACAATTGAAATCCTTTCCTAAAACACCTCTTCAGTTCTAAGGATGAAATATCCCTTATAGAAATGGGTCTTGGAATTCCTTTCATAGTTCTATGTTTTCCTTATTCATAAGACACATAAATGTCTTGTTATGACAATCTAGGATGACATGGTGCTGGTACAACCAATTCATTCCAATTAGGATGTCATAAAATCCTAATGTGATTCTATTTATATTAGCATTAATACTCACTCCATTATTATTTATTGGACAACGTCTAACAAACTCATTGTTCCTTCTTTTGGTTCCAGTGGCTAGTTGATCCAAACATGATTTTTCAAGATTAATTTTCTCCAAATGAAATTTATCCACTATTTTAGGATCAATGTAACAATGACATTCTCCTGAATAAATTAAAATAACAACAAGTTGATTAAGAATCATCCCTTCCACTTCGATCATACTGGATTGGTACTCTACTTGTCGGTCCTCTAAGGCTACATATATATTTCCCATGTCCTCTATTGTTTTAGCCTCTTGAATGTTGTGTGTGGTGTTCACTTTATCTCCTCTGCGAGGGAAATCCTTGTATAGGTTATTTTCTTTGCACCCCCAACATTAGATTGGTGGTCTTCCTATTTTTCCAAGGAGTCTTCTTTCTTAGATTCATCTTTAGCAAACTCATCTTTCTTATTTTTATTAGGATTGTTTCTATTGAAAGGAGGTTTGAACCCCTTCCTCCTATGATCATATTTCTCCTTCTTCTTATCCTTCCAAGATTTATGCATGGGTTATCTTCCCTTGCCTTTCTTATATAGGTACTTATCCTTCCTGATGGACTCTGTCAAATTTCTAGGCTCATCATACTAAATCATTTCCTTATAAAATGATGCAATTCCACTAAAAACCTTTGTATATTCACTTTTTCATCCTTGATAAATGTTACATACTTCAACAATCCCAAGAAATTATTCTCATATTCTGTCATGGTCATGCTTCCTAGCCTAAGTTCAAATAACTCCTGCATTTTCTTGTCATAAAATTTCTCTGAAAAGTACTCCTTCTGAAAATATCACTTGATCTTATTTGAAGTGATCCTTCTCTCATTAATGTGTTCAACTTTCTTAAGTTGATCCCACCACATAGAAGATTTTCCATGTAAACAATAAGCATAAATTCTTGCTTCTAGGTTTTATGAGTAGTTATGCAATTGAAAATAGCTCCTGAGTCCAATCACCTATGCTTCAACATCATCTTCCCATTCTCTTTCACCATCAAAGAATGGTGTTTTTTTTTATTAAGGTTGGTTGTCATTGATGTCAACCCTTGAAGAAATCCTTGTTGGATCATGTTGTCACTGATGCCAATGGTTTGATTGATTGATGTCATTGATTGATGTCAAGTGATTGATTGATTTCAAATGATTGATTGATTTCAAATGATTGATTGATTGATGATTGATGTAATATAATATGTATTTTCCTTGATGAGAATTCATAGATGAAGATGGATCAATGAGTTGTCATTGATATGATGAAGATCGATCAATGAGTTGTCATTGATACATGATGAAGATGGATTGTTGTGGTTTCATTGGTATATGATGCATTATTGGAAAAATGTATAGATGACTCATTATTATATTATCATGACTGATAAGGTGCACAAATGGATGAACTCGAAAGTGGTCCCCTTATGGTGAAATCCCTCATGAGAAGACACTTTGTGGATTGAGTTATCCTAGAATAATGGTTGGAGGACCCTTGCTCTTATTATTTTCTTATCATGATTGATAAGGTGCACAAATGGATGAACTCTAAAGTGGTCCCCTTATGGTGAAAGCCCTCACAGAAAGATGCTTTATGGATTGAGTTATATTAGAAGAATGGTTATATGGTCCATTCTTGTATGTGGAACAATGAGATGAAGATCAAGGAAATTGTTGGTGAAACTATCCTAGATGGATAGTGTTTGTCATGCCATTTTTGGTGGTATGTGGAATGTCACATAACTCCTCATGGTTTGAGAGTTATGGCCTTATGAAGATGAAGGACCCCCACATGAAGGCTTGAAGCCCCCAAGGTCAAAGAATTCAAAGTGACCTAAAAGAAGAAGTCATTATTTAAATGATAAAGTATTGGAAAACCTTCTATTTATGGAAAGTGGTTAACCCTAGAAATAAGGAAAATAGGTTAAGTGACCTAGAAATGGGTTAAGTGACCTAAAAGAAGAAATCATTATTTCAATGATAAATTAAGGTGACAAAGTCAAGGTGGACTATTTAAATAATAAAGAGAAGTGAAAAAAATCAATAAATGATAAAGTAAGATGAGAAAATAAAAAAGGAATATTTAAATGATAAAATATTGGAGAAATTTCTATTTATGGAAAGTGGTTAACCCTAAAATAAGGAAAATAGGTTAAGTGACCTAGAAATGGGTTAACTGACCTAAAAATGGGTTAATTGACCTAGAGGATGAAAGTATAAATAAGATAGCAATGGTCTCTTGTAGATCATCCTTTTTGTGGATCAATGGAGAGCTTCTTGTGAGAATATCTTTTGGAGTATTGATGAAGAGCTTCTTGAGCATTTTTGGTGTGGAAAACTTGAGAATATTGAATATCTATAGGTGGTTGAGGTAACCAAGGATATATAAGCTGAATTTTAGAAGGAAGGTGAAGAAACAAGGGTTGTAATTGAAGGGGGGATACATTCTTTTGATGATGCTTTCTAAGGTATGTTATTTACAAGTCATCTCACCATTTTCGCTATAAAGTTTTTTCTATAATGATTCAGACCATGAAATTGTTATTCCATTGACAAAACATACCCAAGTATCTGTGGTAAAAAATTTAGCTTGTGGGTCTTTTTATTTTGGGAGTAACACTCCGTGGAAAATAGGGTTTGTGGCTAGTCCTGAAACTAGTCAAAAACAGGTGTTTTGGGTAAAAACGTCATAAATTCTTCATAAAATATCCAAATTTAGTGAGACAAAATGTGCTAGTTAGGGTACAGGATTTAGTATGTTTTTTAATAGTTTCATATCAATTCAACAAATATGTTGTGCGGACCATGCTCTACAATGTCGCTCTCTAGAATAAGCCAAAATTCAATAAGGTATGCCATTTTTGCTATAATGACTTTTCTTAGAGGTTCCAAGTAGTTCCACCTGGAGGAATTGCATAAAATACACTGAAGAACATTGTGTATAAGTTTCATATCTTTATTCATTACAGGTACAAAGTTATGATTATTTCAAGTTGGGGTTGTTGACTAATCCAAAACTAGTCATGGTTGAGACAAGAAGTTGATGAGTTGGCACATACATGAGGTGTATATTTGATGATGTTGGTACATATTGATGAGTAATTTTCGATGATTATTTGACACATGATTGGTATATACTTGGTACATGGTTGGATGCACTTGTTTATGGTACATGTTGATTACAGGTTGTTTGGCACAGGTTGGTGCATGGTTGATGCACTTGTTTATGTTGACAGATTAATATATGTTGAGGATTGTTTCCTCATATCAGTTGGTACTGAGAATGTAAGTTGAGTCTTGCATATAGAGATGGTGCTCTTGTAGAGTTGTACTCTATTCAGTTGTTGTTGAAAAACCCCTAGATTGAAGTCCATAATAAAAAGAAAAATTGTACATACATCTTGTGTTCTTTGTGTTCCTTGTGGAGATGATTTATTGATGATATGTTGTTAATATTTATTCACAACTAACTGATTATAAATGACAACAATGAGTAATGAGAATATGTTGAATTTTAACTAAGGATTTTTTTTGTAAGAGGGAAGTTTTGGGAAAAAGATCCCCACACTCATTCCAAGTAGTTCCACCTAGAGGAATTGCATAAAATACACTGAAGAACATTGTGTATCAGTTTCATATCTTTATTCATTACAGGTACAAAGTTATGATTATTTCAAGTTGGGGTTGTTGACTAATCCAAAACTAGTCATGGTTGAGACAAGAAGTTGATGAGTTGGCAGATACATGAGGTGTATATTTGATGATGTTGGTACATATTGATGAGTAATTGTTGATGCGTATTTGACACATGATTGGTATATACTTGGTACATGGTTGGATGCACTTGTTTATGGTACATGTTGATTACAGGTTGTTTGGCACAGGTTGGTGCATGGTTGATGCACTTATTTATGTTGACAGATTAATATCTGTTGAGGATTGTTGTCTCATCTCAGTTGGTGCTGAGAATGTAAGTTGAGTCTTGCATATAGAGATGGTGCTCTTGTAGAGTTGTACTCTATTCAGTTGTTGCTGAAAAACCCCTAGATTGAATTCCATAATAAAAAGAAAAATTGTACATACATCTTGTGTTCTTTGTGTTCCTTGTGGAGATGATTTATTGATGATATGTTGTTAATATTTATTCACATCTAACTGATTATAAATGATAACAATGAGTAATGAGAATATGTTGAATGTTAACTAAGGAGTTTTTTTGTAAGAGGGAAGTTTTGGGAAAAAGATCCCCACACTCATTCAGCCCCCCCCCCGCCTCTAAGTGTGGTAGGTGTGTCCAACAATTGGTATCAGAGTGAGCCTTCACTACAAGCCTTAAAAAGCTTGAAGGAGATCCATAGACACACAAATGGATGATGAAATACCAATCCTTGATGAGGAAAACTATTCTACTTGGAGAATAAAGATGATATTACATTTAAAGACAATGGGAGCAATAATTTGGAAGGCAGCCATTGGTGGATTAGTTTCATTGAATAACATGTCAAAGTTTGCAGCTCAAAGGGAAGGAAAGAAGAATGATGCTTTGGCTCTCAAGACCATTCTTATTGGACTTTCAATCCCTATCAAAGAGAGCATGGGACAATGAACTTCTTCCAAGGATCTATGGCTAAATCTAGAGGAGACATATCAAAAAAAAGAAAGAAGATGTAAAAGACCACTCTGTCAAGATTATCAAAGGTAAAGAATATCTAACTCTTGATTGCATTTGTGATGATTTTAAAGGAAAAGAATCATTTGATGATGTTGGGAAGAAGGAAGATATTGAAGATACTTCAAATGAAAGTAAATAATCTCCAAAGACTCTTGATTGCATTGATTCAAAATGTGATGATGTTGAATTTTTCTCAAGTGAAGAAGATGATCTAGAAATAGTTTGTGTAAAGTTTGATGATAGTTATCCCATTGAAAGAATAGAAGAAAATCTATTAGAACTTAAAAAGGAAATTGAAGAGGGTTTATATAGATATAGAAGTGATCATTTTTATACACACTATAACTATCTTTCAGATAACACTAAAACATTTCTTAGGAGGAGTCAAAGGTACATCTTGATGTTAAAGGAAATGCTCAAAGAGAGCAATAAGACTCAACTAGAAGAAAAGGAAGAAGAAATCACAAGACTAAAGAATGGAAAAGAAAATGTGAAGGTAGATGATGATATTAGAAAAAGTTTTGAAACTATTGTCCATCTCAAGACCTAAATTGAAGAAGCCAAAAGAATAGAGGAACTATTGAAGAATCAAATAAATGAAAAGGAAGAGTCATGTTGTAAGCTAGAAGATGAAATTGTTGACCTTAGAAAGAAGGTAGAAAATTCAAAAAAA
>ML813483.1:21941-34501 GCA_009831015.1 Picea engelmannii | reverse complement strand
AATCCAACCATGTTAAGGGTTGGTGTGGCTCAGGCCGGGTGCGATCCCCAGGTGATTTTGACGGCTTAGATGCCCCTGAGTCGCGGTTTCTCAAGCCACAGGTTAATCGCAGGTCCTGCACAAATTAACAAACAAAAAAAATAAAGAAATGATAAAGTAAGATGAGAAAATCAAGAAGGAATATTTAAATGATAAAATATTGGAGAAATTACTATTTATGGAAAGTGGTTAACCCTAAAATAAGGAAAATAGGTTAAGTGACTTAGAAATGGGTTAAGTGACCTAGAGGATGAAAGTATAAATAAAATAGCAATGGTCTCTTGTAGATCATCCTTTTTGTGGATCAATGGAGATATTCTTATGAGAATATATTTTGGAGTATTGATGGAGAGCTTGTGATAGCTTCTTGAGAATTTTTGGTGTGGAACACTTGAGCATATTGAATATATATAGGTGACATAGGTAACCAAGGATATCTAAGCCAAATTTCAGAAGGAAGGTGAAGAAAAGAGGGCTGGAATTGAAGGGAAGATAAATTCTTTTGATGATGCTTTCTAAGGTATATTATTTATAGTTCATCTCACAATTTTGGCTATAAAATTTTTTCTATAATTATTCAGACCATGAAATTGCCATGCCATTGATAAAACATACCCAAGTATCTATGGTAAAAATTTCAGCTTGTGGTTCATTGTATTTTGGGAGTTACACTCCGTAGAAAATAGGGTTTGTGGCTAGTCCTGAAACTAGTCAAAAACAGGTGTTTCAGGTAAAAACATCATAACTTATTCTTAAAAGATCCAAATTCAGTGAGACAAAATGTGTTGGTTAGGTTATTGGATTTATTATGTTTTTTACTAGTTTCATATCAATTCAATGAAGCGTTGTGTGGGCCACACTCTACAAGGTCGCTCTCTAGAATAAGCCAGAATTCAGCAAGACATGCCATTTTTGCTATAACGCCTTTTTTGAGAGGTTCCAAGTGGTTCCACCTGGAAGAATTGCATAAAACACACTGAAGAATATTGTGTATCAGTTTCATATATTTATTCATTACAAGTACAAAGTTATGATTATTTCAAGTTGGGGTTGTTGACTAATCGAAAACTAGTCATGGTTGAGACAAGCAGTTGATGAGTTGGCACATACATGAGGTGTATAGTTGATAATGTTGGTACATATTGACGGCTCATTGTTGATGAGTATTTGGCACATGATTAGTATATAATTTGTACATGGTTGGATGCACTTGTTTATGGTACATGTTGATTACAGGTTGTTTGGCACATGTTGGTGCGTGGTTGATGCACTTGTTTATGTTGACAGATTGATATATGTTGAGGATTGTTGTCTCATCTCAGTTGGTGATGAGAATATAAGTTGAGTCTTGAATATAGATCTAGTCCTCTTGTAGAGTTTTACTCTATTCAGTTGTTGCTAAAAAACCCCCGGATTGAAGTCCATAATAAAAAGAAAAATTGTACATACATCTTGTGTTTTTTGTGTTCCTTGTGGAGATGATTTATTGATGATATGTTGTTGATATGCATTCACAACTAACTGATTATAAATGAAAGAAATGAGTAATGAGAAAATGTTGAATGTTAACTAAGGATTTTTTGTGTAAGAGGGAAGTTTTGGGAAAAAGATCCCCACACTCATTCACCCCCCCCTCTAAGTGTGGTAGGTGTGTCCAAAAATCCCCATAGCACAAAGGTTTGGGTAATGGACCCAAGATTGTTTGATGTAAATATGACTCATTATTTTTTTTTCATGGTTTATAAGAACTAAATATGGCTGAACTCCAAAGTGGTCCCCTTATGGTGAAAGCCCTCATGGGAAGATGCTTTGCGGAGTAAGAAAACCCATGCTTAATTGTGGAATAATGAGATAAAGGACAGGGAATTTGTTAGGGAAAATATCCTATATGGATATTTCTTATCATGTCATTTCCAGTGGTATGTAGAACGTCACATAACGCCTCACGGTTAGAGAGTTATGACCATGTGAAGTTGGAGAACCCAGGTTTGGGTAATGGACACAAGTTTGTTTGATGAATAATGGTATGATTTTTGATATATTTGAAGGTAATAATATTCTATATGGATAGTACATGTCATTCCATTTCGTTTGGTATGTGGAATGTCACATAACTCCTCACGGTTTGAGAGTTATGGCCTTACGAAGTTGGAGGACCCTCATATGTCATCTAGAAGCCACAAAAGGTCAAAGTAGTCAAAGTGGTTTAAGAGATTTTAAAAGGTAAATAATAAAGTGAAGTGATGAGTGTATTATAATTCAAAGTGAATACAAAATTATTTATTTCAATAATAAACTTAATGGAGAAATTAGAAGTGGGTTACCCCTAAAATAAGGAAAGTGGGTCAAGTGACCTAGAAGATGTTTTTAAGGAAGCTACTTGGAGAGTATAAATAAGAGGCAAGGCTCTCTCATTTTTATAACACTTGAGAATATTGAATATATATATAGGCTTATAAGGTAACCAAGGATATCTAAGATGAATTATTGAGGGAAGGTGAAGAAAATAAGGCCGAAATGAAAGGAAGGATAAATTCTTTTGATGGTGTTTTCTAAGGTATGTTATTTACAGGTCATCTCACCATTTTCGCTGTAACTTTTTTTCTATAATGATTCAAAATGTGAAATTTCTATTCCATTGAGAAAACATACCCAAGTATTTGTGGTAAAAAATTCATCTTGTGGGTCGTTTTATTTTGGGAGTTACATGCCGTGGAAAATAGGGTTTGTGGCTAGTCCTAAAACTAGTCCAAAATAGGTGTTTCGAGTAAAAAAGTCATAACTTATTCATAAAAAATCCAAATTCAGTGAGACTAAATTTGTTAGTTAGGGTACATTATTTAGTATGTTTTATAACATTTTCAGATCAATTCAACCAATATTTTGTGTGGGTCATGCTCTACAATGTCGCTCTCTAGAATAAGCTAGAATTCAACAAGGTATGCCATTTTTTCTATAACTCATTTTCTGAGAGGTTCAAAGTAGTGACACCTGGAGGAATTGCATAAAACAAAATGAAGAACATTTTATATTAGTTTTATATCTTCATACATTACAGGTTCAAAGTTATGATTATGTCAAGTTAGGGTTGTTGACTAATCCAAAATTAGGCATGTGAGACTAAAGAAAAGTTTGATGAAAATTCTAGTCTCTTATTGTTAAAGTTAAGTTTTGAAGGAATATGATAATTTACACCAGGTCTATTATAGAGCTACAAACCAGATTTGGATGATGAAATTGATGAGGGCTTTTGGTTGAGGTAAATGTTGAGTACATGGTTGAGACAAGTAGTTGATGAGTTGGCACATACATGAGGTGTATATTTGATGATGTTGGTACATATTGATGATTCATAGTTGATGAGTATTTGACACGTGATTGGTACATACTTGGTACATCGTTGGATCCACTTGTTTATGGTACAGTTTGATGCATGGTTGATGCACTTGTTTATGGTACAGGTTGAGGTACAGGGTGATGCATGGTTGATGAATGGTTCATATTTATTGGTACATGTTTACAGCAGTATATCTCACAGTGATAGTGTGACAGTGGTTCCATCATTCTAATTCTACTTCAGGGTGGCAGGATGGGGCAATCACAGGTGGTTGTAGCCACCTTCCAGTTGTAGACATAGAACATAGGGGGTTGTAACCTCCTTCTGATTATAGCCAGAGAATTGGGGAGTTGGAGCTTCCCTCAGGTTGTAGCCTGAGAAACTAGGGGCTTGGAGCCTCCTTCCAGTTGCAGCTGGAAAACAAAGGAATTCGTTGCTTCCAATGAATGTAATTCTTCAAGACATTTAAGAAAAAACATTTTATGGTTTTCTCCCGATTTGGGTTTCCACGTAAAACATTGGTGTACTGTGTATGTGTGTGATTTTTTATTTCTTACTACTCATTATTGGATAATAATTCTACATTGATATAACATTTGAAGAAAAAGGATTATAATTACGCTATTACTAATTCACCCCCCTCTCAGTAATCCAACAGGTTTAACCTTCCTCAACTCTCCTTGCAAACTGTCTAATTCATGTTTTCGTCTTTGGTGTCTAACGAGAGACACTTCTAAACTGCTTATGGATTCTTCAGATGCATAAAATTTACTCATTGAGTAAGGTGGCGAGTGATTTATATGAGTTCTTCTAGCACTTCTTGAATGAACATATCTTATGTAGTTACCCATCCTTTCATGATATATTTCCTCTTCCTCCCACCTTGAGTCTGATCCATTCCTTGCCTACCTATGCAACTGATTTAGGCTTTGCATTAGTTGAGAATTTATATAATTTTTTTCTCTCATCAATCTCTCATTGTATGTTTTGTAAATCTACACTTATATTTTCAGGCTTCTCGTAGTCTCTATTAAGGTTTGTTGTTCCCCTCTGCTCATGTGCCCATTTGATTATGTCTCTGCATTACTAACACTGATATTTTGACCTTTGGATTCTTTATCATGACTGAAGACTTCCTGTCCTTCCTCCATTTCTTGAATATGCATTATTATATTGAAATTCTATGGTTATAATCCCTAATTCTGCAAAAATGTGCAAGCAACCATTTTGTTAGAATTATGCATATTATAAAAAAAAATCAAACAATGTTATAGGTCATTTTTCTGCTCAATTCATGAATAAATATATCATCATTATCCAAATTATAAAAGTTCAATGTTATCCTCCTATGAATAATATTTCCAATTACTATACTCATTCCTCTTTTCGATCTCTAAGCTAAAAGTTATGGCTTCTTGAAAAAACCAATTTCACCCTTTTTGTGCATTTTCTCCACTAGTGGAATTTTATTGAAGTGTCAACTTCTATCAACTACAAAAGAAATAACATCAGGAAGTAGAGAAAATCTATATGAGATAGTCAATTATATTAACAAGGAATTCATATCAAATTTTAGTTTTTCAATATAATACATCAATAAAAAACTACATCAATCTGGAATCTACAATTTTGTCATTTTTCACTCATTTTTCCAGATTAGAATTTTAGCAAAACTGGCTATCTCACAATATGTGCACTTTTGGAAAACTTTCAATAAACAAAAGTTGTTTGTATCAATGAGTATATAAAATGTTGATTAAATAAAAAAAAATAGTTTTATCATCTAGGGTCACGTTTTCTCCTCTGAAAATCTAAAAAATCCCCAAAAAGTGGCCTAGAATACTGGATTTTAGCCTATTTCACCATCCTAATTCCAATAACCTTAGGATTTATTCATTTCCTTCATGGGTTATTCGTGTGTCTACTTTATGGGATCTCTCCAAGAGTTTCAATTTAATTTGGACCTCTGCCAATGACCTAGACCTAGATCTTTAAAAACCACTATTTTTCATTTTCTAACCAGTCAAAGAAAAATTGGACAATGGCCCTCTCTGACACTTTCTGCAGACAAAACCCATATGTTTCATCTCAATTTGACTTAATTTTCTCCATTTATCGCCAAAATATGAAAATGTCTCCAGACTTCGAAAATGAAAATATGAAAATGAAATTGTGGAACAATTTTTCCTAAGTGTGATTTGCACCATCGATATCAATCAGAAGCATTCTAGATCATTGACATTCTTTCTATCATTGATCGATGATGGAGAATTAGTGATTTCCTGTGCGAACCAAACCTTCCTACCGATCTTCCCAACACCCAATCACCAACCATCAGTCATCGGTCGTTTTCCTCTGCAAACCAAAAGTCGCCCACAAATATCACCAATCCCTAATCATTTCCCATCATTCACCTTCCTAAAAAACCAAGATTTCCCACACATCTCACCGAACCCCGACCATCAATGATCAACCATCCCTTTGTTGACATGGTAATTATGCTAACCTAGCATGACATTTGGATGTTAACCTGGCATGAAACATCATCCTAAGACATCAATTGGGTTGATGTGGCATGAAACGTGGATGTTGACGTGGAATGACACATCATCATCCTCTTTTCTTCATTGGTCATCAATAGTTAGATATTTCCTTGGGCCAAACGAATCTTCACCCAAAGTCGACAATTCTCGATCCATAAGAAATCGACGGTCTCCGATGTCATTTGGCCAAATTTCAACACTTCTCCAAACTCACAGATCCTTGACCATTTGTCATCGCCGATTGAATATGTCTCTTGGATGAATTGAAAACTTCACCAAATTCTGTCGACCCCTAGACATTGACTATCGGCGATCAAAGATTTTTGTTGGCGAATTTGAACACTTAGAAATTTTAGCAAAATTCCTCGACTAATATAGACCTTCCATCAACCTCATTTTCCCGACCGTGAAATGAATCTTAGTCTTCGATATGCTTACTTTGTCAAACTTTGAAAACATTACGAATTTTGAATTTTTCAAGAATGAATCTAGGCCATTGATCTAAAGATTGAACACGATCTTGGTTGTCGATCCTATGAAATTTTCCCCTCGCTACAATGGCCATTAAAATAAAATAAAAATTAACCTTCCAATTCGAATTTGGCTATGCAACTCTACATATCAAATCCATTAAAATTTTCAAACAATTTGAATTAGTTAAAACTCGAATCTGCCCACGGATTTGGGGATCTTTCTCTCTAATTATCCACCAAATTCATACCAACTAAATGTGTAACAACAAATCTACCCGATTCACACCCGTTCCAGCCCATATCATTCTGGTGTTTCATTCAGAAGATATAATACCAATATGTAATGTACCCAACTACCTACAATCTAGGCATGCTACCTCATAAACTCAACTCTAAAATGATTTCGAAATGTGATAACAATTAATTAATAAAGAAGCATGGAAGAAACATGATAACAACACATACAATAATAAAGATTCATGATGCAATATAAAAGAATGTTTAAACATGCCATGCATAGAAATAACTTATACCCATGTGAAGTTGGAGGACCCTCATGATTCATCTAGAAGCCCCAAAAAGTCAAAGTGTTGGAAAAATAAATTATTTAAATAATTAAGTTAATGGAGAACTCCCTAAAATAAGGAAAGTGGGATGATACATGAAAGTATAAATAAGAGGCAAGGCTCTCTCATTTAATAACACTTGAACACATTGAATATATTTTTTTGTGTGAGGCTTATTGCAAGTACTCATTGATACATCTGAAGTTGTGAAAGTATGAGGTAGTATGAAGGGTTGACGATGAAATTCTAGGAATTACAACGAATACTAAAAAAACATATTTTCAAAGGTGTACATGGGATGATAGTGTATACGGTACGTACATACTGAGGCGTACACGGGTTGGCAGTGTATATGATGCATACATGTTGATAAAGCTATGGAAACCTGAGAAGATGAAGATGCATAGGTTCTAGATTTTGAGATCAAGCTCCCAGGAAGGTCTACAGTGCTTAAATACATAAGATCTATCCATTGGTTCAAAAGGTATGTCTTATTTCTATGAATAGTTGGATTTTGTTGTATGCATATGAAATGGTTATGGATATTTGAGGCTTCTCCCTAGAGAGACTAGTGGCTGCATGGGATCTTCTGCATAAGTTAGATCTATAGAAATACAGTGCTTGTATATTTATCATTGATACTCCTGGTTGAGGCACATCTTGTATTTCTTCTCATATGGCTAAGGTTTTTTGTGGTACGTGGTTGATATCTTGTATTTGTGAAGTGGTTGATGTATTGAGAGGCTAAATATCAGAAAGGGTTTGATGACTAGATCATGTGAGGGTTATTATACTAATTCATGATTACACACACCTATATGGAACATGACTAAAGAGAGATATATGCTTTGGGTAAAGGTTATGTATGAGTACGAATCCACAGGGTATAGTTATAGTCTGGATGTAGTGACAGGTTACAAATCTATGTGAAAGAAGTTGCACAGGGTCACAAGTTCTCAAAATAAAGAAAACCCTAGTTTTCAAAAGGATTACACATGTTGCATAACAGTTTGGTCGTGTACATACGCGGGCTACATAATAGATAGGGCACGTACATATGCATGTTTCAGCACTACAGGTCGTGTGCTTGTTGTATTTTGTTGATACATGTTCAGTTCAGGTACATATTGATTGCAGGGAATTTCTACAAGTTGGATGTAGGTCAGTGGTACAGATTGATATAGTTGTACAATGGTATATCTCACAGCGATAGTGTGACAGTGGTTCCATCATTCTACTTCTACTTTAGGGTGGTTGGATGGGGCAAGGAAAGGTGGTTGTATCCATCTTCCAATTGTATCCAGAGAACATAGGGGGTTGTAGCCTCCTTATGGTTGTAGCTAGAGAATTGGGGAGTTGGAGTTGTTGGATTACTGAGAGGGGGGGTGAATCAGTAATAGCGTAATTATAATCATTTTTCATCAAATTTTATATCAATATAGAATTATTATCCAATAATGAGAAGTAAGAAATAAACAATCACACACGTACACAGTACACCAGTGTTTTACGTAGAAACCCAAATCGGGAGAAAACCACCAAATGATTTTTCTTATATGTCTTGAAGAATTACATTCACTAGAAGCACCAACTTCCTTTGTTTTACAGTTGTAGTTGGAAGGAGGCTCCAACCCCTAATGTTCTCCAGCTACAACCGCAAGGTGGCTACAACCACCTTTCCTTGCCCCGTCCTGCCACCCCGAAGTAGAAGTAGAATGATGGAACCACTGTCACACTATCACTATGAGATATACCATTGTAAACCTGTACCAATAAATATGAACCATGCATCAACCATGCATCAACCTGTACCTCAACCTGTAATCAACCTGTACCATAAACAAGTGCATCAACCATGCACCAACCTGTAATCAACCTGTACCATAAACAAGTGCATCCAACCATGTACCAAGTATCTACCAGTCATTTTTCAACTACTCATCAATATGTACCAACATCATCAACTATACACCTCATGTATGTGCGTCAACTCATCAACTACTTGTCTCAACCATGTACTCAACATGTACCACAACCCAAATACCTCATCAATCACATCATCCAAATATGAATTATAGCTCTGTAATATACCTGGTGTATGATCACATTCCTTCAAACCTTCCTTGACTTTAAAAACAAGAGACTATCATTTTCATCAAACTTTTCTTTAGTCTCACATGCCTAGTTTTGGATTAGTCAACAACCCTAACTTGAAGTAATCATAACTTTGAACTTGTAATGTATAAAGATCTAAAATTGATACATAATGTTCTTCAGTGTGTTTTATGCAATTCCTCCATGTGTCACTACTTGGAACCTCTCATAAAAGGAGTTATAGCAAAAATGGCATACGTTCTTGAATTCTGGCGTATTCTAGAGAGAGACCTTGTAGAGAATTCCCCACACAAAATGTTTTATGAATTGATTTGAAAATATTACACAGAATACTACAGACTGTAACCTAACCAACACATTTTGTCTCACTGAATTTGGATCTTTTATAAATAACTTATGACGTTTTTACCCGAAACACCTGATTTTGACTAGTTTCAGGAATGGTCTCAAACCTTATTTTCCACGGCGTGTAACACCAAAAATACAATGCACCGCAAGATGAATTTATTACCATAAATACTTGGATATGTTTTATCACCTGCATAGCAATTTCAGGGTCTGAATCATTATAGAAAACAAGTTATAGAGAAAATGGTGAGATGACCTGTAAATAACATACCTTAGAAAGCACCATCAAAAGAATTTATCCTTCCTTGCATTTCGGTCATTTTTCTTCACCTTCACTCAGAATTCTAGTTTAGATATCCTTGGTTACCTCAGAAACATATAGATATTCAATATTCTCAAGTGGGATTCAAATGAGAGAGCCTTGCCTCTTATTTATACTCTCTAAGTAGCTTCCTTAAAAACATCGTCTAGGTCACTTGGCCCACTTTCTTTATTTTAGGGTTGGGTCCACTTCTAATTTCTCCATTAAATTTATTATTGAAATAATTTATTTTGTATTCACTTTGAATTATAATACACTCATCACTTCACTTTATTATTTACCTTTTAAAATCTCTTAAGCCAGTTTGATTACTTTGAGCTTTTGGGGCTTCTAAATGACATATGAGGGTCCTCCAAATTCGTAAGGCCATAACTCTCAAACCGTGAGGAGTTATGTGATGTTCTACATACCACCAGAAATGGCATGACATGTACTATCCATATAGAATAGTATTATCTGAAAATATATCATAACTCATACTGTTACCCATCAAACATACTTGGGTCCATTACCCAAACTTGGGGTCTCCAACATCTCATGGCCACAACTCTCTAAGAATGAGGAATTATGTGGCGTTCTACATACCACCGAAAATGACATGACAAGCACTATCCATCTAGGATATTTTTCTTTTAAAAATCACTTTTCTTCATCTCATTATTCCACAATTAAGCATGGGTTCTCTTACTCCACAAAGCGTCTTCCCGTGAGGGATCTCACCATAAGGGGACCACTTTGGAGTTCATCCATATTTACTTCTTATAAACCATGACAAAACAATAATGAGTCATATTTACATCAAACAATATTGGGTCCATTAACTAAACCTTTGTGCTACGGGGATTTCTTCAAGGGTTGACATCAATGACAACCAACCTTAATCAACAATCTCCCCCTTTGGCATTGATGGCAACACTCTGATGCAATACTAAAATCATATCACTCATGCTCTACCTAGAAACATGCCTTTGTCCTCTGCATCTGATAAATCTGCTCCCCCCGGAACCATGCCTCTATCCTCTGCATCTGATAAATCTCTCCCCCTTTGTCATCAATGGAAAAGGTATCTTTCCATCCGGGGCCGCTCCCCCTAACAAACTGTCATCTTATGGTGCTTCCTCGTGTACATATAAGACCTATAGGATAAGCATTCAAAAAGAATTCATTTTTGGAGTAGAAATAACTCCAATTCTTTGGCGAAGATATTCAAAGGCTTCACGTGGAAGTGGTTTTGTAAAGATGTCTGCCACTTGTTCTTTTGTGCCCACATACTCAACTCTAATGTTCTTTTCTGCAACCTGTTCCTGTAGACAGTGATACTTGATTGGAATTTGCTTCATCTTGGAGTGCATCACCGGGGTTTTTGAGAAATTGATGGCATTTGTATTATCACAATATATTGGAATGCGCTCATCATACTCAACCTGTATATCTGTCAAAGTTTGTTTCATCCAAAGAACCTGTGTACAACATGTTGTTGCTACAATATACTTTGCCTCGACTGTAGATAGAGATACCGATGATTGTTTTTTGCTTATACATGATACCAAACACTCACCTAAGTAGAACAATGCTCCACTAGTGCTTCATCGGTCATCAATACAACCTACCCAATCTGTATCTGTGAAGCAAAAAAGTGATAGATCTTTTCCTTTTGGATACCATAATCCAAACTCTTATGTTCCTTTGAGATATCTGAAGATCCTTTTTACTGCTAATACATGTGATTCCTTCGGTGTTGCTTGAAATCATGCCACCTATCCAACTGTCTGCATTACATTTGGTCTGAATGCTGTCACATATAGTAGGTTGCCAATCATTGACCTATATTTCCTCTTATCTGTAGACTTTGAATCATCATCTTTGCTCAACTTACAACTGGTTTGCATGGGAGTGATAACTAGTTTACAATCTTCCATTCCGAACCTCTTTAGCATTTCTCTGATATACTTGGTTTGAGAAATAAAAATTCCTTGGTTTCTTTGACGTATCTGAAGTCCCAGAAAGAAGGATAGTTCTCCAAGTAATGACATTTCAAATTCATTATGCATGTCTTTTGCAAATTTCTGGCTTAACCTGTCATCATCACTACCAAAAATAATATCATCAACATAAACTTTAATTAATAAAATATTACATTGACTTACTTTGATGTAGAGGTTGATGTCTGCACTTCCTTTTCTGAACCCTGCCTGCTGCAGATACTTATCCAGTCTAGAGTAACATGCTCTAGTAGCCTGTTTTAGACCATACAAGGCCTTCTATAATTTACACACATAGTCTGTGTTCTCTGACAACTGAAATCCTTCTGCTTGTTTGATGTAGACTTCTTCTTCAAGTTCCCCATTCAGAAAATATGATTTTATGTCCATCTAATATACTTTAATATTTTTGGAGCATGCATAAGCTAAAAGCAAACGGATTCCTTCTATTCTGGCAACTGGGGCAAATGTCTCTTCAAAGTCGATTCCTTCAATCTATACATATCCTTTACATACCAATCTAGCTTTGTTCCTTGTAACCTGTCCATATTCATTCAATTTATTCCTAAAAACCCATTTTGTGCCGATCAAATTCTTATTCTTTGGTCTTGGAACCAATTCTCAAGTGTCGTTTTTCTCTATTTGATCCTATTCTTCATCTATGTCCTTATTCGAAAATTCATCCTTCCTGTCTTCTTCAAAACAGTTTGGTTCAATTGTAGATAAGAGTGCTAGGTGTGTTTGTTTTGGTGAACGGATTTTTCTTCTAGTCTCAACTCCTGCATCTTTGTTTCCAATAATCTGATCTGAAGGATGATTCTTCTGTACTCATTTG
>ML813483.1:0-12994 GCA_009831015.1 Picea engelmannii | reverse complement strand
GCATTTGATTCTTGAATCCATCTCATTTTCAACCATTTCCTTGTAGATCTTGAAATTTTCAAAAGCTTCTGATTTGTTCTTGAGAAAGCAAACTATAGTCATTCTTGTATAATCATCAACTAATAACATAAAGTATCTCTCACATTTTAAGCCTTTTGTTGTAGTTGGTCCAATTAGATCAGTATGCACAATTTCTAGTGGTTTTGTTGTTGAATATTCCTTTGATTTGAACCTGGTCTTTGTTTGTTTTCCTTGTTGGCAATGCTTGCACAAAGTGTTGGTTGGTTTCGTGATCTGGGCCATTTCTCTGATTGCTTCTCTTTTGCTAACTTTGACAAGGTTATCAAAAGGCATGTGACCCATTCTTCTGTGCCATAGCCAACTTTCATCTTCCTTTCCTAGACAACACTTTTCATTTCCAATTTTGCTTAACACATATATGTTGCTTGAAGTTCTTGCATCTGTAGCAACCAACTTCCCTGAACCTTCTTTTCTTTTCTCACACTTTTGTGAATCGAAAGTAACTTTATGACCTTGGTCACACATTTGACTCACACTTAAAATATTATGTTTCATATCTTCTACTAGTAGAACATTTTTTTCCTTTTCATTCTTGTTCCCAATTTAGACTGTGCCTTTTTCAATGATTTTGGATGAATCATCATTTCCAAAGGAGACTGATCCATCTCTTTCCTTTCGTAATGTAAGAAAATTGTCTCTATCACCTATCATGTGTTTTAAACATCCACTGTCAACATACCAACCACGTTTCTTCTGTTTAGCTTGTAGAGCGACTGTGCATTCTTCATTGCTATACTGATTTTTCTTTCTTATCCATGTCATTTTCTGAGGTTCTTGTTTGTAACTCTATTGAGGTTCTTTAGGAGGGACTTTCATTCTGCAATTTTTGGCCATGTGTCCAAAATTGTTACATTTGTAACATTCCACTTCAGTGCTCAAAGATTCAAACATGTTGTAACATCTTCTTTGTGTTTCACTATGTCTTCTTGAATAACCCCTTTGTGTATGTCTCTCAAAGTAGTTATTGTTCTTGTTGTTATCTCTGCAATTTACACTATCACTGTGAGATATATCATTTTAAACTTGTACCAATAAATCTAAACCATGCATCAACCTGTAATCAACCTGTACCATAAACAAGTGCATCAACCATGCACCAACCTGTAATCAACTTGTACCATAAACAAGTGCATCCAACCATGTACCAATTATGTACCAATCATTTGTCAACTACTCATCAATATGTACCAACATCATCAACTATACACCTCATGTATGTGCGCCAACTCATCAATTACTTGTCTCAACCATGTAATCAACATGTACCACAACCAAAATCCCTCATCAATTACATCATCCAAATCTGATTTGTAGCTTTGTAATAGAATTGGTGTATATGATCACATTCTTTCAAACCTTCCTTGAATTTAAAAACAAGATACTAGCATTTTCATCAAACTTTTCTTTAGTCTCACATGCCTAGTTTTGGATTAGTCAACAAGCCTAACTTGAAGTAATCATAACTTTGAACCTGTAATGTATAAATATCTAAAAATGATACACAATTTTCTTCAATGTGTTTTATGCAATTCATCTAAGTGTCACTACTTGGCACCTCTCATAAAAGGATTTATAGCACAAATGGCATAACTTGTTGAATTATGTCTTATTCTAGAGAGCGACCTTGTAGAGCGTGCCCCGCACAAAAAATTCGATGAATTGATATGAAACTGTTACAAAGAATACTACAGACTGTACCCTAACTAACAAATTTTGTCTCACTGAATTTGTATCTATTATGAAGAAGTTATGATATTTTTACCCGAAACAACTAATTTTGACTAGTTTCAGGACTGGCCACAAACCCTATTTTCCACGGAGTGTAACGCCCAAAATACAATAACCCACAAGCTAAATTTTTTACCATAGATACTTGGATATGTTTTCTCACTTGCATAGAAATTTCACGGTCTGAATCATTATAAAAAAAAAGTGATAGATAAAATGGTTAGATGACCTGTAAATAACATACCTTAGAAAGAACCCTTAAAAGAATTTATCCTTCCTTGCATTTCAACCTTCTTTTCTTCACCTTCACTTAGAATTTCAGTTTAGATATCCTCGGTTACCTCAGAAACATATATATATTCAATATTCTCAAGTGTGATTCAAATGAGAGAGCCTTGCCTCTTATTTATACTCTCCAAGTAGCTTCCTTAAAAACATCTTCTAGGTCGCTTGGCCCACTTTTCTTATTTTAGGGTTGGGTCCACTTCTAATTTCTCCATTAAATTTATTATTGAAATAATTTATTTTGTATTCACTTTGAATTATAATACACTCATCACTTCACTTTATTATTTACCTTTTAAAATCTCTTAAACCAGTTTGATTACTTTGAGCTTTTAGGGCTTCTAAATGACATATGAGGGTCCTCCAACTTCGTAAGGCCATAACTCTCAAACCATGAGGAGTAATGTGACATTCTACATACCCCCATAAATGGCATGACATGTATTATCCATATATAATACTATTATCTGAAAATATATCATAACTCATACCGTTACCCATTAAACAAACTTGGGTCCATTACCCAAACCTGGGGTCGCCAACTTCCCATGGCCATAACTCTGTAACTGTGAAGAATTATGTGACGTTCCACATACCACCAGAAATGACATGACAAGAACTATCCATCTAGGATATTTTTATTGAAAAAATCACTTTCCTTCATCTCATTATTCCACAATTAAGCATGGGTTCTCTTACTCCACAAAGCATCTTCCCGTGAGGGCTTTCACCATAAGGGGGCCATTTTGGAGTTCATCCATATTTACTTCTTATCAACCATGGAAAAACAATAATAAGTCATATTTACATCAAACAATATTGGGTCCATTACCTAAACCTTTGTGCTACGGGGCTTTCTTCAAGGGTTGACATCAATGACAACCAACCTTAATCAACAGGAATTTCCCTTAGGTTGTAGGCTGAGAAACTAGGGGGTTGGAGTCTCCTTCCAGTTGTAACTTGAAAACAAAGGAAGTTGGTTCTTTCAATGAATTTAATTATTCAAGACATATAGGAAAAAACATTCCCTGGTTTTCTCCCACTGTGGGTTTCTACGCAAAACACTAGTGTATTGTGTATGTGTATGTTCATTTGTTCATTTTTTATTTACTCTACATTTATTGGATGACAATGAGACATTGATGTAACACTTGGATTATATGGTTAAAAATGATTAGATTTCTCTATTACTGATTCACCTACCCTCTCAGTAATCCAACAATTGGTATTAGAGCAGGTTCCTTCAGAGGTCGGTTTAACCATTGAAAGGTAGATCATGGAGAGAAACAACTTGTATAAAAATGGAATACCATAGTTTGATGGACAAAAGTATACATTTTGGAGCATAAGGATGATGACATATATACAAGCACAGGGATTTGAAAATTGGCACTCAGTTGTAGATTGATACACAGTACCAGCAGTTCTGTGAACAAATGACAAAGAAATGAAACGCAGTCGAAATAATTCCAAAGCCACAAATTCACTTTTGAATGGTCTTGGTGAAACAATATTCACCAAAGTTGCATATTGTAAATCCACTAAAGATATTTGGGACAAACTTTGAAATATTTATGAAGGAGATTCAAAATTCAAAGCAACAAAGCTTCAAACTTACAAAGGTTAGTTCAAACAACTAAAGATGAAGGAAGATGAGAATATTGCAGCTTACTTTTTATGAGTCGATGAAACAGTAAATGCAATCATAGGATTGGGAGAAGAAATTCAAGAATCTGTAATTGTTCAAAAGGTACTAAGATCTCTTCCTATAAGATTTGACCATAAGATATTAGCACTAGAAGATAGAGAAGATATAAACTCAATAAGGATGGACAAACTACATGGAATCTTCACAGCATATGAAATGAGAACTGAATAGGAAAATCCAAATGTAAAAGAAGCAGCCTTCAAAGTATCCAAAATATCAAAGAAAAAGGGAAAGAAACAAGAAAAATAGCATAGCATCAATAGTGATGTCTTAGAAGATGATGAAGAAGTGGCCAACTTTGTTAGAAGACTAAACAAGGGAACCGACAATAGGTATAGAGGTAATTTTACTTTAATTTGCTTAAATTGTGATGGTATTGGTCATTTTGCTAATAAATATCCTCATAATAAAAAGAGAAATGATGAAGGTGACTCAAAAAGAAGACAAACATATAAATGCAAAAGAACCACGAAGAAATTTTTCAATAAAATGTTATGCAACAAAGAAGACATCTCATCATCAGATGAAGATGAAGTCAGTGACAGTGAGACAGAAAGGGTTCTATTCATGGAAGTTGAAGAGTCTGATAAAGAAGACTCTGAAGTAGAATATGAAGAAGCCAAAGAAGAAATTAAAGAGGTAGAAGTTGACTACCGAGAGGAATTGATGAGTGCCATGGAAGTTATCAGAAGAGAAAAGAGGAAAAACACGAAGCTACAAGTAGAACTAGACAAGAAAGAAGACACTCATGAATTAGAACAAATGATCACAAATTTGAAGGTTCAAATTAAAGAAGATAAAAGAATTGAAGAAGCACTCAAAGAACAACTACAAGAAAGAGACAGGATCATTGAAAATTTGGAAGCAGAGATTGTCACATTAAGAAAGGATCTTCAAAAGAAAAATATGCAAAACAGTTCAAAAGTTTTGAATGACATTATCAACAGTCAAAGGCCTAATCATGACAAGTCCAGACTTGGATACAATCAGACAGAAAAGGGATCAAGCTACAAAACAATAGAACAATAAACATATCGAAAAATTTATACAGAAATAATCAAAGGGGATAGGAATGTCTACAAAGAAAATCACAGGGACACTCCTCCACTGAGAAGATTCATATTTCAAAATCAATGACCAACAGAAACAAATAGGTCTCGGGAAGAAGAAGGATTCATAAGAGTACCTCCTTTCAAAATATATTCAACTCCCAGGTATCAAACTATATTTTTTGGTTTATGTTATGCATGTAATAATTTTGGACATAAAGTTGTGAATTGCAGAGCTAACAACAGGAACATAAACAACATTGAAAATCATACACAAAAGGGTTATCCAAGAAGGCCTAGTGAAACATAGAGAATAAGTTACAACATGTTTGAATCATTGAGCATTGAAGTGGAATGCTACAAGTGTAACAACTTTGGACACGTGACCAAAGATTGCATAATGACAATCCCTCCTAGAAAACCAAAACAAAACAACAACAATCACAAACATGAACTGCAGAAAAGGACATGGATAAAAAAGAAGAATCAATACAACAATGAAGAATGTACACTCTCTCTACAATCTAAAAAGAATAAACATGGTTGGTATGTTGATAGTGGTTGTTCAAAACACATGACAGGTGATAGAGATAGGTTTCTTACATTAAGAAAGGAAAGAGATGGACCAGTCTCCTTCGGAAATGATGATTAAGCTAAAATCATTGTAAAAGGCACAGTCAGAATTGGGAACAAGAATACAAAGGTAGAAAATGTTCTAGTAGTATAAGATATGAAACATAATCTTCTAAGTATGATTCAAATGTGTGACCAAGGTCATAAAGTTACTTTCGATTCACAAAAGTGCAAGATAATAAAAGAAGGTTCAGGAAAATTGATTGCTACAGCTGCGAGAACTTCAAGCAACATATATGTTTTAAGTGAAATTGGAAATGAAAAGTGTTGTCTAGGAAAGGAAGATGAAAGCTAGCTATGGCACAGAAGAATGGATCACATACATTTTGATAACCTTGTCAAAGTCAACAAAAAAAAAGCATTCATAGAAATTCCTCGAATCACGAAACCAACCAACACTTTATGCAAGCATTGTCAACAAGGAAAGAAAACAAAGACCAGGTTCAAATCAAAGGAATATTCAACAACAAGACCATTGAAAATTGTGCATACTTATCTAGTTGGACCAACTACAACAAAGGTTTTAAAAGGTGAGAAATACTTTATGTTATTAGTTCATGATTATACATGAATGACTGCAGTTTTCTTTCTCAAGAATAAGTCAGAAGCTTTTGAAAACTTCAAGATCTACAAGGAAATGGTTGAAAATGAAATGGATTCAAAAATAAAATGCTTGAGATATGAGAATGGAGGAGAGTTCACTTCAAAGGAATTTATGGACTACTGCAACAGTCATGGAATAAAAAGACAATTCTCCATTTCTAGGACACCTTAACAAAATGGAGTTGTTGAAAGAAAGAACAGGACAGTACAAGAAATGGATCGAACAATGATAATGGATTCCAAATTGACAGATATGTTTTGGACATAGGTAGTGCATACAACATTTCACATTCAAAATAGAGTAATGCTCAGAAACAACACTGACAAAGTGCCCTACGAGCTATGGAAAGGAAGGACTAGCAAATGTGAAGCATTTCATAGTTTTTGGAAGAAAATGCTACATCAAAAGAGAAGATGACAGAATGAGAAATTTTGATTCTCTTGTGGACAAAGGAGTTCTTGTTGGTTACTCAAGTACAATAAAATCATACAAGTGTTACAACCTGATATTGAACAAAGTTGTAGAAAAAATCAACGTAACAATTGATGAAACATGTAGACAAGAATTAAAAGAAGAAGAAAATGAATCAATGGAACAAATTTACGAAGAAGAAATAGAAGATGAAAAAGAAAGGGAAGATGAAGAGGATTCGACAGAAGAAGAAGAGAAAGTTCAACAAGTGACTCCAAAGAAACCTAGAAGACAAGTACAAAAGAAGCATCCTTTAGATCAAATTATCAGAAACAAAGATGCATGAGTTGAGACTAGAAGAAGAATTCATTCACCAAAACAAACACACCTAGCACTCACACCTACGATTGAGACAACCTGTTTTGAAGAGACCAGCAAGGATGAATTTTGGAATAAGGCCATGGATGAAGAATTGGATCAAATAGGGAAAAATGACACTCGGTAATTGGTTCCAAGACCAAAGGATAAGAATGTGATCGACACAAAGTGGGTTTATAGGAATAAATTGAATGAAGATGGACATGTTACAAGGAACAAAGCTAGATTGGTATGTAAAGGATATGCACAGGTTGAAGGAATCGACTTTGAAGAAACATTTGTCCCAATTGCCAGGATGGAAGCAATCTGATTTCTTTTAGCTTATGCATGATCCAAAAATATTAAAGTGTATCAGATGGACATAAAATCAGCTTTTCTTAATGGGAAACTTGAAGAAGATGTCTACATTGAACAAACTAAAGGATTTCATTTTTCAGAGAACGCAGATTATTTGTGCAAATTAAAGAAGGCCTTGTATGGTTTAAAATAGGCTCCTAGAGCATGGTACTCTAGACTGGATAAATATCTACAACAGAAAGGGTTCAGAAAAGGAAGTGCAGACAACAACCTCTACATCAAGGTAAGTCAAGATAGTATTTTATTAATTGAATTTTATGTTGATGATATTAGTTTTGGTAGTGATGATGACAGGTTAAGCCAGAAATTTGCAAAGGATATGCAAAATGAATTTGAAATTGCATTACTTGGAGAACTATCTTTCTTTCTGGGTCTTAAGATACGTCAAAGGAACCAAGGAATTTTTATTTTTCAAACCAAGTATATCAGAGAAATGCTAAAGGGGTTCATAATGGAAGATTGAAAGTAGTTAGCACTCCCATGCAAACCAGTTGCAAGTTGAGCAAATATGATGATTCAAAGTCTACATATCAGAGGCAATACAGGTCAATTATTGGTATCCTACAATATGTGACAGCATCCAGACCAGATGTAATGTAGGCAGTTGGACAGGTGGCAGGATTTCAAGCAGCACCAAAGGAATCACATGTTTTATAAGTGAAGAGGATTTTCAGATATCTCAAAGGAAAACAAGAGTTTGGATTATGGTATCCAAAAGGAAAGGATCTATCAGTTATTAATTAAACAGATGCAGATTGGGAAGGTTGTATTGATGAATGACGAAGCACTAGTGGAGAAGTGTTCTACTTGGTTGAGTGTTTAGTATCATGGATAAGAAATAAAAAATCATCAGTATCTTTATCTACAACCGAGGTAAAGTATATTGCAGCAACATCATGTTGTACACAGTTTCTATGGATGAAACAAACTCTGACAGATATATAGGTTGAGTATGATGATCCCATTCCAATCTATTGTGATAATACAAGTGCCATCAATATCTTAAATAACCTAGTGATGCACTCCAAGATGAAGCACATTCCAATCAATTATCACTGTCTACGGAAACAGGTTGCAGAAAAGAACATCAAAGTTGAGTATGTGGGCACAAAAGAATAAGTAGTAGACATATTTACAAAACCACTTCCATGGGAAGCCTTTGAGTATCTTCACTAGAGACTCGGGGTTATTTCTACTCCAAAATGAATTCTTTTGAATGATTATCTTATATGTCTTAGATGTACACAAGGAAGCACCATAAAGAGGATAGTTTAGTTAGGGAGGAGAAGCCCTATATGGAATGATACATTTTCCATTGATGACAAAGGGGGGGATATTTATCAGATGCAGAAGATAGAGGAAGGATTCCAGGGGCAACAATGGTCACAGAGATGTAGAGGACAAAGCAATGGTTCTAGGGGGAGCATGCATGATATGACTCCAGTATTGCATAACATGATTTAAGTATTTCATTAGAGTGTTTCCATTAATTCCAAAGGGGGATATTGTTGATTAAGGTTGGTTTTCGTTGATGTCAAACCTTGAAGAAAGTTGGGTAGTACAAAGGTTTTGGTAATCGACCCAATTTTGTTTATGTAAAGATGACTCATTGTTTTATTTTCATGGTTGATAAGAAGTACAAATGGATGAAATCCAAAGTGGTCCCCTTATGGTGAAATCCCTCACGTGAAGATGCCTTGTGGATTGAGTTATCCTAGAAGTTTGGTTATATAACCCATGATTAATTGTGGAATAATGAGATGAAGGTCAGTGAATTTGTCAGTGAAACTATCATATATGGATAGTGCTTGTCATGTCATTTCCGGTGGTATGTGGAATGTCACATAACTCCTCACGGTTAGAGATTTATGGCCATGTGAAGTTGGAGGACCCTCATGAGTCATATAGAAGCCCCAAAAAGTAAAAGTGTTGGCAAAAGAAATTATTTAAATAATTAAGTTAATGGAGAACTCCCTAAAATAAGGAAAGTGGGAAGCTACATGAAAGTATAAATAAGAGGCAATGTTCTCTCATTTAATAACACTTGAACACATTGAATATCTTTTGTTGTGTGAGGCTTATTGAAAGTACTCATTGATACATCTGAAGTTGTGAAATTCTAAGGTAGTATGAAGGGTTGACGATGAAATTCTCGAAATTACAGTGAATACTAAAAGCCCTTTTTTTTTAGACATACATGAGCTGGCAGTGTATAGGGTGCATACATATTGAGGTGTACATGGGCTGGCAGTGTATAAGGTGCATACATACTGAGGCATACGCAGGCTGGTAATGTATAGGGTGCGTACATGTTGGTAAATCCATGGAAACCTGAGAATATGAAGATGAAGAGGTTCTAGATTTTGATATCAAGCTCCCAAGAAGGTATACACTGCTCAGATACATCATATCTTTCCATTGGTTCAAAAGGTATGTCTTATTTCTATGAATAGTTGGATTTTGATGTATGCATATGAAATGGTTATGGAGATTTGAGGATTCTCCCTAGAGAGACTAATGGTTGCATGGGATCTTCTGCATAAGTCATATCTATAGAAATACAGTGTTGGTATATTTATCATTGATACTCCTTGTTGAGGCACATCTTGTATTTATTGGCATGTGGCTAAGGGTTTTTGTGGTACATGGTTGAGAGTTTGTATTTGTGAAGTGGTTGATGTATTGAGAGGTTGAATATTAGAAAGGTTTTGATGACTAGATCATGTGAGGGTTATTATACTTGTTCATGATTACACACACCTATATGGAACATAAATATATATATATATATATATATATATATATATATATATATATATTCTTTGGGTAAAGGTTATGTATGAGGATGCATGCACATGGTATAGTTACAGTCTGGATGCAGTGATAGGTTAAAGATCTATGTGACAGAAGTTGCATAGGTTTAGATGTTCTCAGAAGAAACAAAACATTAGTTTTCAAAAGCCATACACAAGTTGCATAACAGTTTGGTCGCGTACATACACGGGATTCATAACATATAGGGCACATACATACATGTGTTGCAGCACTACAGGTCATGTACCTATTTTATTTTGTTGATACATGTCCAGTTCAAGTACATATTGATTACAGAGCAGTTGTACAGGTTGGATGCAGGTCAGTGGTTCAGATTGATACAGTTGTACAGTGGTATATCTCACAGTGATAGTGTGACAGTGGTTATGCCATTCTACTTCTACTTCATGGAGGTTGGGTGGGGCAAGGACAGGTCGTTATAGTCACCTTCCGGTTGTAGTTGGAGAACATAGGGGGTTTTAGCGTCCTTCTGGTTGTATCTAGAGAATTGGGGAGTTAGAGCTTCCCTCAAGTTGTAGCTTGAGAAACTAGGGGGTTGGAGCCTCCTTCCAGTTGTAGCTGGAAAAAAAAGGAAGTTGGTGCTTCCAATGAATGTAATTCTTCAATACATATAAGAAAAAATATTCTGTATTTTTCTCCCTCTTTAGGTTTCTACGTAAAACACTAGTGTACTGTGTATGTGTATGATTGTTCATTTGTTCATTGCTTATTTACTCTACAGTTATTTGATGATAATTCTACATTGATATAACACTTGGATTATATGGTTAAAATGTATTAGATTTCTCTATTACTTATTCACCCCCCCTCTCAATAATCCAACAATAACCAACATGCATGTGTATTATAAAATACACATATCAAAGATATTAATTAATACACAATGGAAATAAATATACAACATAAAAACACATGAAAGAGATCACTTGTATTTAACAAAATGGTTCACCAACTCGCTGCAATCCAAGGACATTCCACCCAATCATAGATACTCTTGTTCTAAGTCTCAACAACAATGTCACCCACGAGCTAGGGCTATGAATCCACAAGGACGGTTCTAGGGTGTCACTCAGCTTCCCAAACCAATGAGCACTCAATATCTCACAGGTTCCCCAAAACACAACAATCCAAAGTACATGAGCTCTCTTCTCTCTAGCCTGCACAACCCAAGAGAATGGACCCCCTTCTCTATGATGCAGTTCCTTAGGCTATCCACCTCCTTCTAGGGCTCCAGTGCATCTGATCAAGAATCTCCTTGGTGTGACTCTCAGGACTCACAACTGTGAATAAAATTTAGTACACTCCAATGCATCTCAGGAATGCAAGGATTAATTCATGGCTGAAATACATCAGCAGTCACTACATACAGCCAACAATGGCTTCTCTCCAAATATTTTTTTTTTTTCCCAACGAAGACCAAGGATGAATGAGAAACAATGATTGAAAGTGTGAAAGTGTGTATGGAGAAGAACCCCCAAACATCCCACAAGATAGGTTTATATATTTACTTGGGAATCAAGAACCACATGGCATTCCCCCCAAGAAGCTCATGTAACCACTTCTCTCAATTAAAACAATTATGGGTAAATAAAATATAATAAAATGACTTAGCCCCTTAAGCCCCCTCTCTTGTGGAATCATAGCCCTCTATAACATTTATCCTTGTTCGTCTAGCATCCAGGGATGTCTTTTATTGTTAATAATGATAAGAACCTTACATTTCCTAGGGACGTTGGCCTCTTTAATTGTTTGGGAACTCCGACATTTCATCAAATAAACAAATTACATTATTTAATATGGGGAATCAAAACCTGGGTATTACACTTTCCTTTCATCACCTTTATCTCTACATCATTTTTCTTTGGAAGAGATTGAAGTGGTTCAAGATCCTCTCGTTTTGCACCTAGAGAAATGATACTTTCCTGTAGTTCATTTATTTTAAGTTTCTTTGCCTTATTTGACCATTTTTCTTGTTTCAATTTCTTCTCAAATTTCCTAACCATTGTCTCTAGCTTACTCTTACTAGAAGTAGTATTTAATAGATCACGAAAAACCATCTATCTTGTCTTCTTCTATAGATTAATTTTGTCATTAGGATGAATATTATCTAATTTGTATGTCATATAGGTATCTATATAATCATCAACAGACTGAATATTTTCTATGTTCTTCTCAATAAGAATAGTTTTTAAGAACCCCTCCAAATCAACAACAAAGAGTAATCTGGGCTAAGGTTGGTCATTTTTCCATATCTAAGGGTACATTTTCTTATTGAATTCAATTTTTTATATCTTGATATCCCTAAAATGTTTGAACATATCCACTTTAGATTGTTTTTTACCTCCCATAGATGATTTCCTTGTTTGTTTAATTTCTTCTCTAGAAACAAAAGATGAAGGAAAATGAGCTAAAGAGAAAACATCATTGACCACAGGATCCTTAGAGGTTTGCTCCAATGAGATGCTTTCATCTTAATTCACATAATGCACTATTTCATCTTCAATTATTAAACTTTTTATTTATGTTTCAGGTGATTGTAGTTCCTCCACATCCATTTCACTAGTGGTTTCAGGTTCCACTCTTTTTTTTTATTCTCCACCTATTGAGGAGCATCAATTGTACATTGTTGAACAACCTGTTCTACATTAACTTCTTGAAAAGTTCCTATATTCTCATAAATCATGTCAACATGGACTTGAGAACCTAAAAATGTTAATGATTTTATTCTATCAACTTCAATTTGTTGTTGAGGGAATCCCTTCATTAATTTTGAAACCTGACCCCAACTATCTATGTTTGCCAATTTTTCCATCTCAGGGTTGGGTTGATGCAAGTAGGGACCCAAACCCAATTGAATTATCCTCTTTGAAATGATTGGATGTGGATCATATTTCTATGGTTTTAAATGATTTAGATCCAATGCAT
>ML813482.1:63672-74403 GCA_009831015.1 Picea engelmannii | reverse complement strand
GAGAAATTGTGCCTAAAGATGTCAAAATGTGAATTTGGGAAAACATTTTTAGTTTATTTGGGCTATATAGTAGGGGGTGGTGAATTGAAAATTGATCCCTCTAAAGTTGAAGCCATTATGAAGTGGCCTAAGCCTAATGATGTAATAGAAGTTAGGAGCTTCCTGGGGGTAGTTCAATATTGGAAAATTTTCATTTCTAACTTTTCTTTTATTGCATCTCCTTTACATGCTTTGACAAGTACTAAACAAGTCTTTTGGTGGGGAGGTAACAACAAAAATACTTCGATAACTTGAAACAAAATGTTAGTACAACCTCAGTTCTAGTATTTCTATATTGAAATCAATGAAAGTGATTATGCCATGGGAGAAATGTTAATACAAAGGGGGAAACCAATTTGTTACCATTCCGAGACCTTCACTAGTGAGGTAAGAAATTATCCTACTTATGAAAAAGAATTGTATGCTTTGGTTTAGAGTGTAAAGAATTGGAAACACCATTTGATGGTGAAAGAGACAGTCATCCATGTGGATCATGAGCCTTTGCAGTATCTCCAATCACAATTCAAACTACAATAAACACATCATTTCCAATGGATGAGATTTTTGCAACAATTCCATTTATTCATCATGTATACGAAAGGTATACAAATTTTTTTTGTTGATATTTATCTAGATTTTCTGTTAATGCATCCATTGTTTTACAACACAGTTCATTAGCTCGTGAAATTTACATTGAACAATATGCTAGAGATGAATATTTTAAGGATGTTTATGAAACACTAATCCATGGTATTAAAGTGGAAGAATTAGATTATCATGTACATGAAAAATTGTTATATCATATTGGTAAATTGTGTATTCCATGAGATGAAATAGTGCATGTAATTAGATAAGCACATACTTCCCTCATTTTTGGTCATTTTGGTATAGAAAAAACAATAGACCAGTTACAACGTTATTGTTATTGGCCACAAATGTATGAAAGTATATCCAAATATGTAAAAGGATATGTGATGTGTGCCACTAGAAAACCAAGTAACGAAAAGTTGGATATGTATATGCCACTTCCCATACCTTCTTGTCCATGGGAAAGTGTGTCTATGGATTTTGTGGGGGGTTTGCCTATGTCTATGAAAGGTCATGATTATCTATTTATCTATATGTTGTTGTGGACATATTTAACAAAATGTGTGTTTTAGTGCCTTGTAAGAAATAGGTGACAGGAGAAGGGACTACAAATTTATTCTTCCAACATGTTTAGGTTCAATGTGGTTTTACCATATCCATTGTATTTTATCGAGACTCTTGATTTCTTGGGAAATTTTGGTCAACTTTGTGGTATTTAATGGCACTAAGCTTCAGAAGATCACTTCTTTTCAATGACAAGCCGATGGGTGATCACAAGTGGTCAACATGTTAGTGATACACTTACTCTGAGGATATTGTAACAAGTGTCCTAAGATTTGGGATGAATAGTTGTATTATGTACAACATGCCTGTAACTGTGCCATACTTTCTTCTACACAAAGATCTCATTTTGAGACATGTTTTGGTTATTTTCTTAAGTCTCCTATGGACTTCACTCTTGGGAAATATTTAATGGTGGATGGACGTAATTATGTAGACAACACAAAGAAGTTCATCCAAATGGTCCAATTGGTTCATCAAGATGTGCATGAACAATTGGAAAAGAGCTAAGCCAGGTATAAGGCTAGGCATGTGATGCAGAACCCCCTACTCTACCTCGGGGCTGGGCAACCTTGCGGTCTTGGATCTTCACAAAATTGAGATGGATTATCTCTTTCAGGCCTTCAATGGACCCTGAAATAATTTACACAGGCCCCCTTTTTCTCCTTAGGCGCAGGTCTTATGGAACCTGCGGGCCCTCTTCCTTAGCGCTTTTATAAGCTTGATAAATTTGGGCACTAGCTCCTTTTCGCTAGTCCCTCTCCCCATGCAACCTTGGGCTATGACCGAGGGATTAATATCCTAGACACTTCGGACTCTGGGCTTCGACCGTTTCAACTGCAGCTGTCACCAAATTCTCTGAACCCCGAACCACGAATATAACTGGCGTGAGGATCAACGGTCCCCACCACTTCCTTAAATCAATGGACTGCCATAATTTAGGGCTTCGATGCTTCAGGTAATTATGAACCACTTCTCCACAGAAACTCTGGAGTACCAAGTCTCTGGACTAGCAGATATTCTACCAAGTGTCCCCCTTCATGAACAGTCCTGATGACCTCGCTACTTCGAACTTCACGAGTCTTCACTTCTCCTACCTCTGTCTCTCTCAACTGATGAATCAACGAAGTGTTGTTCTAGTGCCATGTGTCCTTCTTAATGGATGGCTTTGATGACCTCGCGAATTCGACTTCGCGAGTCCTCACACCTTCACTCTTCTATTCCTCCGAAGTGCTTATGCTTTGGAGTGTAGGATCTGGTGACACATGTCCCCTTCGTTTGGACAACCCAAATCTTCTTCAGCTTCCGCTCTTCGGGTATTCTCCCAACTCTACACCTACTTTCTTCTGGAGTACCTATCCTCCGAAACACGCAGATCTTCTCCATGCGTCCTTCTGGATATAACGGTCCAGATCTTCTCTTCCCTTCGCGACTTCGCTAGGGTTGCACTCTACTCTTTGCAAATTTCCCAGAGCTCTATCTCCCAGACCTTCTAATATTTTGCCACCTATCAGCCTCGATGATGGACGATCCCTAACTTCTTCGGGACTTCAACGAATCCTCTCTCCTGTTCACACAAAGAAGCTTAAATCTCGTGCACCTTATCTATCGATCAGACAACTGTCTATCCTCTATGCTTAGATCTGATGGCTAGGATCTGTTCTCCCCCTGCGTGTGTTCCTTCATCCAGGACCTTGATTTGATGGTCTGGATCCCTCCCAACAATAGATTTGATGACTTCTTTCGCTCCTCCTCCTAATATTTTTGATTTCTCCCGACTTAAAATAATTTTGTAAGTGTTCAAAGGTTTTGGCCTTTGAATCTTCTCCTGTGAACCCTAGAACTCACCTGGACTTAGAAAACTTTTGATTTTCCTCCTCCATTCACTTGGGTTTGATATTTGTCTCATCCTCCTCTTCTTTCAAATATTTTTGGTGCCCTCCTGACACTCCACGCTCTTCCTCTTGAGCATGTAAAGTTTGAAACACTTTACCTCTAGCGCACCCCTAGTGCTTTCCTCCTGTCCTAGTCTTGGACAATCCTCAACCTTTTCATTCTCTGTTGAGATTTCATGCAAATCAACACTATCTCTCCTGAGATTACAAACTCACTCGACCTCCTAATATTCTCAGCCCTTTTATTCCTTTCTGTTGAGACTTTGTGCGCAAAGGCACTATCCCTCCTGAGCTTCGTAAAGTTAGAATACTTTACCTTTGGCACACTTCTTGTGCGTGATTGAGCCTTCATATGGCTTCATACTTCCAACACTTTGTCTAAGTGTGGGTCTGGTGCACTCCTTGCACATGGCTTCTCCTTAACCCTGAACTCTTTCAGGTTCACTGATGCGTCTCCTGCATCCGCTCAATGCACACTTGCAGAGCTTCCCCATAGAGTATTCAATAACTCCGGGAGTGTCTTCTTCTTTACACTTCTCTCTTCCTTTGAACTAAAAATAGAGTTCTCCTTGTGCACTCCTTGCACCTTCTCAACGCCCTCCTGGTAGAGTCTTTTGAAATATTCAACAACTTATGTTGTGATTCCTCTTGCACAGATTTTCCCCTCCAAGGTGTTCAATGACCTTGAGGCTCCTCCCCGAGGTTGTGAAATATTCTAATGTACCCTCCTGGTACATCCTCCTATGACTCGAAAGTATTCATATACACACTCCTTGTGTCACATCACAGAGTTTCCAAGACTTTGTCGTGCACTCCTTGCACAACCTAAAGAACCCAAAAAAAATTAAGCATACTCACAAATAGAAGATTCTATTTTGTCCTGTAGATGAAACCTGACACATGCATCTACAATATACACTCATAACACACAAACACCATTCATAAAACACATAAAATAGATAGAATCATATGTAGGAAAAACTGCTCTTTTTCATTAATATGAATGCTTGTACTAGTGTTTACAAAAGATGGACTGCTACAGAGTCTCAACGCTTTCTCTTCTCCTAACAAACTTCAATTATCCTCCATGTTCAACTACCTCATTTGGGCATAAAATACTCCTAATTGTCCTAGAGGGTTCTTAGGGTTCCCTCTAACTACCTCTATGCTCGATAAAACTAACTATCTCTTAAGTTTCATTACATTAAAGTCTAGGAGTGAAACTCCCAGATCACTCGTGATCATTCGCTCCCAAGCATTTTTATATTCTTCAGTTTTTAATTAGTTAAAAAAAAATATTTGTAGAAAACACTAGTGTTTAAGATTATGAAATGATTCAAAGGTGTGCTAAGGCGCTGAGTTGTCTCTCCACATGTGCTTGATGCTCCTGCATCATACTCCACTATTGGGAGCTCCCTCTGCTATGCTATTGAGATCCTCCAGGATCCCAAACCTGAAATTGGAGATGTCTACTTGCTACCTTGATTTGTTGCTCCTGCTACTCTTGCAGGTTCTCTTCTATTCCATCCTTATATGTTGATTGCTTCTTGTGATGCTTCCAACATCAATCTCTTTATCTCCTCTATCACCTCTTCCAGCTGGTCCGATGGCTGGTTCTTCTCCTGAAGTATGCTCTATTACATGTTCTTTCCATCAAATTCCAACTTGACTTGTTGGATTAGTTTACTTTCCATCTTTACCCTTCTCTCTAGGGCCTCTAGTTCTTCACATAGATCATCAAAATCCATGCTATCTACTGCTCTCTCCTCTTCTATAGGTTCACATTCTACAGTTATCTCTTACCCAGCTTCTTGGCTGAATTTTTTGAGCCATTCCTATGAATGCTCTTCTCCTTCTGCTGCTGTTGTAGGTTACAATTCTACAGTTGCCTCAAGTTCATCTTCCTGGATGAATTTTTTGAGAAATTCCACCCATTTTTATTCTTTCTCCATCTCTTGGGCACATTGTAATGTGTTCTCTTTCTCCTCCATGACAGTCTCTGCTAGTTTTCTCCTCCTTTCATGCAGACTACTCTGTTGCGGTTCCTCCTTATCAATGGGTAGATCAATATGATCCCCCATGTTATCTTCATCTCCTGTGGCACTAGCTGGCCACTCTGTTGCAGACTCTAGTTCTGCAGTCTCACCACTGAGCTGTTGTTCAACTTTCTCCTCTAACAGATTAACTTCTGTCATATCCTTTGTTTGCATATCTTCAGCTTCCTCCAACTTCTCCTCACGTTGTCATTCTGTTTCTTTTTTCATGACTGCATCATGGCAGTCCTTTTCTGGTTCTAGATTGTTCAACCAATCCTCCAACATATTTACTTCCATCTCCCACTGAGTGAGTAAAACTGCATGCTCCTCTTTTTCTGCTGGGGAAGACTTCAATATCTGCTCCTTCTTCTTCTCTTTGATAGTCTTTGTTGGTTGTCTTTCCTCTGCTACACCTGTATCACATACACAATTAGTTTTAAAAGAATTCAGCTCTATGGACTCTCTCTTGGATTCCTGTTGCATCATCTCCTCATGTGCAACACTTGTACTAGCCTCTGCTAGACTATTTGGCAGGAATATTTGAATTCCCCCAATGATCATAACACTACTTTGATCCTCCTCCTCTGTGATGGAAGTATTTAAATTCTCATCCTCTCCATTCACATGGTCCACAACTCCACATGAATATTCATACATAAGAGGCCTCTCCTTGGCATCCATTTCATTTTTCAACACCCCTTGTTGATATGAACTCTCTTCAGAGCTCCTAAGACCTTTTTACAGTCTCACCTTTCCCCTACCCACCTAGAAAATTGGGCTTCCAGTCCTTCCCTCTTGGTAGTCTATGAGATCTCTTCTTTATCTCATCTCATCTCCCATCTAGAAATCTAAGAATTTACCTCTTCCCTCCTGGTAGTTCATGATATATCTAGCTGATATCATCTTCTCCTCATCACTGAGGTTCTTCCCATTCTCTAGTTCATAGATGTGAATAAATTTCTCCTCTATTCCACTGAGGTTTTCAGCATGCCTCAACCACTTCCTCACTACTTGTTGTTGTCTTCTGGCTAACAACTTCTAGAAAAACCACTTAGATTTCCTCTTCAAAGGCCATTCATATGTCCAATGTGCCTTTTCCTCCTGCTGCATCTTCAATGTCAACTTCTCCACCGATGTCGTTATCTCCTTGAGCTCCTGATCCATATTTTCTTTTCTTTTCTTCTTGGGGTCAACTTCTCGACCTATCCTATGGATTTCAGTAGCCATTTTCATTTTCTTCCTTCCCTCCTGGAAAGTCTGTGGATTACTCTGTAACCGAGAGCATCTCCAACTTCTCCCTGCAGCTCACCTAGTTCTCCCTTTGCTTGACTGTTGCACTCCTTGCAAGCAATCCTCCACACAAAGCATCAATACTCTGTCTCCCTTCACCTGTTGTCTATAGGAAAATATATGCTTCCGATACCATTTGATGTTATCGGATTATCTATTTTTACCTTCTCACCTTTGCCTACGATATACAGACAAAATTTGGGCTCTAATACCACTTGATGCAGACCCCCCTACTCTCCCTCGGGGCTACACGACCTCCCGGTCTTGGATCTTCACAAAAACGAGTTGGATTATCTCTTCTGGGCCTTCAATCAACCTTGAAACAATTTACACAGGCCCCCTCTTCCTCCTTAGGCACATGTCTTATGGAACTCACGATCCCTCTTACTCAATGCTTTTATAAGATTGAGAAATTTGGGCACTAGCTCCTTTTCTCTAGTCCCTCTCCCCATGCGACCTTGGGATATGACCCAAGGATTAATCTCTTGGGCGCTCCAGACTCCGGGATTCGACAGTTTCAACTGCAACCATCGCCAAATTATATGAACCCTGAACTGTGAATATAACTGACGTGAGGATCAACGATCTCCGCCACTTCCTTAAATCAATGACCCACCGTAATTTCAGGCTCCAACGCTTCGAGTGATTATGAACCACTTCTCCACAAAACCTTCGAAGTACTATGTCTCTAGAATAGAAAATCTTCTGCCAATTTCCCCCCTTCACGGACGGTCCTGATCACCTTGTGAATTCAGACTTCACGAGTCTTCACTTCTCCTACCTATGTCTCTCATGATTGGTGAATCAACGAAGTGTTGATCTAGTGCCATGTGTCCTTCTCAATGAATGACTCTGATGACCTCACGACTTCGAATTCATGAGTCCTTGCACCTTCACTCTTCTATTCCTCTGAAGTGCTTATGCTCTGGAGTGAAGGATCTGGTGACACCTGTCCCTTTCTCTTGGACAACCCAGATCTAATTCAGTTTCCTCTCTTCGTGTATTCTCCCAACTCAACACTTACTTTCTTCCAGATTACCTGTCCTCCAAAACATGTGGATCTTTTCCACACGTCCTTCTGGATCCAATGATCCAGATCTTCTCTGCCCTTCGTGACTTCACGAGGGTTTCCCTCTGCTCTTTGTAAATTTCCTGGAGCTCTATCTCCCGGATCTTCTGATCTTTCGCCACTTGTCAGCCTCGATGATGGAAGATCCCTAACCTCTTCGAGACTTCAATGAATCTTCTCTCCTGTGCACACAAAGAAACTTAAATCTCATGCGCCTTACCTCTAGATCAGACGACTATTGATCCTCTATGAACAAATCCGACGACTATGATATTTTCTCCCCCTGCACACACTTCTTTGTTCAGGACCTTGATTTGATGGTCCAGATTGCTCCCAACAACATATCTGACGATTTATTTCGCTCCTCCTCCTGAGCTTTTCGATTTCTCCTGACTTAGAAGAATTTTGTAAGTGTTCAAAGTTTTTGGCCTTTGAACCTTCTCCTGAAAACCCTCGAACGCGCCCAAACTTAGAAAACTTTTGATTTTCCTCCTCCTCTCACTTGGGTTCGATATTTGTCTCACCATCCTCTTCTTTTGAATATTTTTGGTTCCCTCTTAGCACTCCATGCTCTTCCTCCTGAGATTGTAAAGTTTGAAACACTTTTCCTCTGGTGCACCCCTAGTGATTTCCTCCCGTCTTAGTCTTGGACAGTCCTTGAACTTTGCATTCTCTATTGAGATTTCATGCAAATCAACGCTATCTCTCCCGAGATTCCAAACTCGCTCAGCCTCCTAATATTCTCAACCCTTTTACTCCTTTCTAACGAGACTTTGTGCGCAAAGGCACTATCCCTCTCGAGATTCGTAAAGTTAGAATACTTTACCTCTGGCACACTTATTGTGTGTGACTAAGACTTCATACAGCTTCATACTTCCGACACTTTGTCTAAGTGTGGGTCTGGTGCACCCCTTGCACAAGGATTCTCCTTAAACCTGAACTCTTTCAGGTTCAATGATGCATCTCCTGCATTCACTCAATACACACTTGTAGAGATTCCCCACAGAGTATTCAGTAACTCTATGAGTGTATTCTTCTTGACACTTCTCTTTTCCTTTGAACTCGAATTAGAGTTCTCCTTGTTCACTCCTTGCACCTTCTCAATGCCCTTCTGGCAGAGTCTTTCGAAATATTCAATTGCTTCTGCTGTGCTTCCTCTTGCACATATTTTCCCCTCCAAGGTGTTGAACTACCTTGAGGTTCCTCCCTGAGGTTGTGAATTATTCTTATGTACCCTCCTGACACATTCTCCTTTGACTCGAAAGTATTCAGATATGCATTACTTGCGTTAGCTCACAGAGTTTCCAAGACTCTGTCATGAACTCCTTGCACAACCTAAAGAACCTAGAAACAAATCAAAAGAATCACAGATAGAGGATTCTATTTTCTCCCGCAGATGAAACCCAACACTTGCATCTACAGTATAAACTCATATCACATAGACACCATTCATAAAACAAACAAAATACACAGAACCATATGCATGAAAAACTGCTCTTTTTGATTAATATGAATGCATGTACAAGTGTTTTAAAAAGTTGGATTGATACATAAAATCAACTCTTTCTCTTCTCCTAACAAACTTCAACTATCCTCCATGTTCAACTGCCTCATTTTGGCGTACAATACTCCTACTTATCCCAGAGGGTTCTTAGGGTTCCTGCCAACTACCTCTATGCTTGAGAAAACTAACTACCACTTAAGTTTCACTACATTAAAGTCTAGGAGTGAAAATCCCAGATCACTCGTGATCATTCGCTCCCAAGCGTTTTTATCTTCTTCAGTTTTTAATCAATTCAAAAAAAAAAGATTTACAGGAAACACTAGTGTTTAAGATTCCAAAATGATTCAAAGGCGCGCTAAGGCACCGAGTTGTCTCTCCATGTGTGCTTGCCGACGATGCTCTTGCATCAACATGACACACATCAGGTTGATCATCACTTCCAAGTAGGTGATCAAGTTTGGCTATACATAATCAAAGAACACCTTAAAGGTGAAGGTAAAAAGATCAATCCAATTAGGTATGGTCTAGTTAAAATTTTGCCAAATATTGGTAACACTGCTTTTCGGTTGTAGTTACTCCCATATATGCAGATGTGTTTTGTGGTTAATATTGAAAAATTGAAACTATATGATACTCCTATGATCATGGATCAAGATGAGAATTCTCAAGTTCCTTTCGCTGATGGTTTTTCTCTTGAATATCTTGATGAGTTGTGGGAATATGTTATTCTTGACATGAGGGTGAGGACTTCACGAAGATGTAAGGCGTAGTACCTTCCTGTGGGTCTAAAAGGAATGCATCCAAGTAAAGAATGATGGATGGAAACTATAAAGTGAGGGAGTTTTACCCTTACTTATTTTCAGAATGAAACCAGGCTTTGGTGGTCCAAAAGCTTTTGAAAGTGGGGAGGAGTGATCTAGGAGGATCCCCACAACCGATCCAATCGATTAGAAAAGATGCCCAAGCCACCACATGGATTCAACATGGTGCCCAAGAATTTCTATAGATGATTTAAAGGGCGTGGAGATTGGTGTTGGTTACACAAATCCCAAGAAATGTGGGATAATTCCATGGAGGCCGAACGCGCTGTCATTTCACCCACAAAATTATGGAGGTCGTGCATAGGAGATCGAGGTGGAGAAAATAGCCACATGAATGTATCA
This sequence comes from Picea engelmannii, assembly GCA_009831015.1. NCBI lineage: Eukaryota > Viridiplantae > Streptophyta > Pinopsida > Pinales > Pinaceae > Picea > Picea engelmannii. The sequence continues at coordinate 64,258 of ML813482.1, read as the reverse complement.
CATCATAGGCAATAGATTCCTCTTGTTGACTCATAATTTTTCACCTATTATAAAGCTTGCAAATTATTGCAAAGACTATATATTTATTAAAGAAATATTAATAGGTGGGGTCCCCTAGGAGAAAACACACTGAAGTGATTATTTACAAACATAACATTTCCCTCAACATGGTGGCATACCATAAATTTTAGTTGAGACATCATTTCAATTCTAGTGCTTCGAAGAAATGGTATAATGATTCAAATTTTCTTGTGGTATTTATCAATTCATATGTTTGGATGATGCAAAATATTTGTTTGCATTAAACATTTCTAGTAAGTATGGTGTATGGAAATCTGTGAAAACATCAAACTAGGGTCAAAGTAATTGCAAACATAACTTTATTCTCTTCTCAACATCATGACAACATTAAATATGACACTCATGAAATTATTTGCAAAGGGCATGTTTTTGTCGTATGATTATAGGCATAGTGAAATCAAAGTTTATTGTCTATACTATGACATTCAAAGAATATTAAGCTTAAATATTTTAGAGATATAAACTTTTAAAAGTTTCTCTAGTTTGACTTTGGATTTTGGGTTTG